>LPNX011103512.1:47977-70650 GCA_001517045.1 Pseudotsuga menziesii
TCTTGCTAGTGGAGCTATAAGATGGACATCTAACTTGCAGCCAATGTTGGACTTATCAACCAATACACTAATAGAATATGTGGTAGAAACTAAGGCCAGTAAAGAGGCAATATGACTAGAGAAAATAATGGATGACTTCAAGATGATGTAGGAGAATATCACTTTGCATTGTGATAGTTAAAGTGCTATTTACTTATTCAAGAATCCAAAATTTCATGATCATATGAAGCATATTGATATTAAGTACCATTTCATAAGAAAATTGGTGGAAGAAGGTAGGATCCTATTGGAGAAAATTGATATTGATGAGAATACTGCACATATGCTTACAAATTTTATTTCAATAGAGAATATTTAATGGTGCAAAACTTCTCCAAGATTGATGAAAATGTGATAAAGCAACATTGAGCAATGTAACGTGAGTAGAAAACATAGGAAATGAAATTCATGTATATTGAATTCAAGTGAGTTTATGACAGGAGGTGAAGTCAATATCCAAATCTTTGACATTTTCATGTAAAGTGATATGCGACTATCCATTTATGTGATTCATATGCACTAGGGAGATCACAGAGGGGGCCAAATAGAACCCCAAGATGCAAATTTATAGAACCTTCTAGTGTATTCATGTTCCCTCTAGAACCCTATTATGTATTGAATCAAAAGGGATGTGATCCCTGGAATTATATCATGTAAGAAAGAAAGAATTGTAAATTTTTTTACGAGTAATAATAAATAATTGAAGCTTCCACTGGGTCGTAGTTTTACTTGTTCACAACATGGTTGCCACATAAATATTGTGTTCTATTTTTATTGTTTATTTCTTCTATTTTTAGTTTTTTCTAACAATTTGGGGGTTTGGGGTTGAAGTTAGTGAATCAAGTAGTGTGTTAAGCCCTAAGTGTTGGGCACATTCCCCCCTATAGTGTGACACTTTACATCCTATATGGTGGTGGATTACATATTATTGATGTAGTATTGGGTCTATTAGTGGGTTTATTAGTTATTAATGTACACCTATATCTCATATATATAGGAAGGAGATATTCTCATGTTAATAAGCATTGTATATTGTCTTGTCTTGGATACATAGTGTTGGAGACATTTACCACCATACACACTCTTTCTGGTCAAATTGGCCTAGTTAAACCACTATCCTAAGTATTATTGACATTAATTGACATCAGTGGAGCATTAAATGTCATCATCCAGTCACACCCATGCCTACCTTCAGTCAAGGAGGCTAACTTAACCTTCTCCTACATTCGGGGAGGTTAACTGGAGCACTCCGGGGGTGATCTGAGTGATATTAATGCACATAATTGCTAACTAGTGGTTAGAATCAGTCAAACAAGTCAGTGAAGGCGCGTCCTTTCATTTAATTGATTATTTAATGATTAATTAATGAAGTGGAGTCAACAGGGGTGCCTCCACCAACTTCTGATGTTCAGTTCAACTTCAGTTAACCTCATCGAGGTTCATTGGAGTCATTGAAGCGCTAGCACTTGATGGTTGGCTTGCTATGACATGTGTCTGATCTCTTTCAGTTGAGACTCGATCATTTATTGCACTCCCGATTCAGTTAGGGTTCATTTGAGTCAATTAAGGTTTTGATCAGTGGTTAACTGAGTGTGGACTATGACTTATAGTCAGTTAAGCTAGACTCACTCATTCAATTCGAATGACCTCCTTGAGGATTCGGATTGCTCATCCATTCATGCTTGTAGCATGACATTGTAATTGTAATCATTCATTCTTTATGTGAATACAGAGCTGCTACTATTCTTGTAGACCGATTACACCATTTCGTGAGTTATTTGTTGATTAATCTTTGATGAGATTGATGCTTTGTTCCTAGATCAATATACAAGATTAATATGGTATCAGAGCTTACGGCGGGACGAAGCTCTATCTCTCAAAAATGAGCTTTTTGATAGATTTCTGCATGAAATTTGAGCAATAGCTCAAAAATCCAGCACTACACCAAAATCCAAGGCTTACCACTTAATACCCCAAGTAAAGAACTTGTTGATCAAGATTGCTTGATTGACTATAATGGGTGTGATGAAAGCCTAAAATGTGCAGGTTGTCCGACCTTACATTGCCCTTTCTATTTTGATTTTCAGGTTTCTACATGTGAGGCATTCGCTCTAGCAGATCTAGATGGCCTCCTCAGTAGATCTCTTGACTCCATACAATTTACACTCATGGAAAGGTGATATGGAGGTTCAGCTCCACTCCAGAGGGCTCTTTAGAGTCACCATGGTGTTATACACCTGATTGACACCTCTCCGTCCGAGTGCTGACATCCCTCAGGTCGGCACACAAAAGGACACTTATGGATTGACGTTTGCCTAGTTTCATTATACCTTGGTTGATGATGAAATACATTGCCTATATGCCCAGCTGATTACTTTTCCATTTTGAGATTTTGAGTAGCATTCGCGACTATATCTATTGGCATCTCGCGCATCATATGTGATATCATGTTCAGCAGATCGTGCATACATGTATACGTGGGTTGCACTTGTATAGAGTCGCGTATCATACGCGGGTTGCTCTACTACAGACCCGCATATGGTTTCCTCAAAATTAATATTTAAAAACATGAGTTAATGGGAGATTAGTTTACTCATTTACCTTAATCCCATTAACTGCTATAACCTCCCCAACCTTCGAGAACTGCCTCATTTCCCCCATATAAATAGAGGCCTTGGGGAGGGGGTTTGGGATAGATACTTGGAGAGAAAAGTTATGCTGGTGGATTGTCTACAGAAATCTTTGGAGCAGAGAAACTCAGAGTCCTTTGGTGACAGAGGAGTCCTTGTTCAGACATTGGGTTGTAACCTAAACTCTTTCTATTATTGTTAATAAAGATATTACTTCTTCCATATGTGTTTCATATCTTGTGGATTGGTAAATGTTTACATTTCAATATGATATATGATTTGCCTAACCTGCATCTATATATATGAATTGCTTTGTATCTGGAAGAGTGTTTATTAACAGGTGAAGGAGGAACTATCCTGGAGACTTTGGAAGTGGATCAGAGAGGGAGAAGATAGCAAGGATCAACCTTCATTTAATACAAGTAAGTCCTTCTACTTTCCTATTTCCTATTTCTGTGCTTTTAGAGTCAAACTGTCTGCAAGTTACGAGTATGTTGGTAACCCCCCAGACCTAGGTTATTAGGTGAATTATCCTGTACAACAGAAATGGCGACTCCGCTGGGGAAGCCAAGTCTGCTTTAGGTCTTTTTCTGTTGTCCTGACCAGTCATTGCTCGAAGTTTTGTTTGTGATTTTTTGTCCTGCTTTCTTACTTACTGTAGCATTTGAAAGTCTTGGGTCTTTCTCTGTTTTTGAGAATTCTTTTTATACCCATTCGCGGGTTGTCCCACTGGACAATCACAAATACTGAGTCTCATACGTGGGTTGTTCCACTGTACAGTCGCGCATCATTCGCGACCTGCACTACTACACAGTCGCGTATACTCCTGAAAACTGTGATTTTTGTGTCAAAGTTTGCTTGTTCTTTGGCCTGTTATAAGTCCTGTTTTCTGTTAAGACTTTCTTTAAGAGTGTTGCAGAGTTGTCTAAGTGTATCAGGTGATCACATCTTAGTGCTTTTCGAAGCCCTTGGGTTCTCTTTACTTGTTTTATTTACTGTATGCATCTTGAAACTTTCTGGCCTGTTTGGGTTGTTGGTTTGAGTGCCTGAGTCTAGATCAGTGATCAGGGTCTTAGACTCTATCTGTCTAGTCTGCTGTCTGTCAGTTATTGGTTTGCACTTGCCTGCTTAAAAGTCTGCAGTGATCTCTCGGTCATTTTCTGCACCCAAGTTGAGGTCCTAGCCTGCTTTTCTGGCTGGTTTTTAGGTTCTGTTTGCCTGTTAGTTTCAGTTTGTGTTTTTTATACAGTCCATAAGTGTCAAGTTCACTCAAGTAGTGCATTGTAGATGCATAGTACTTTTTTTGAGCATTTTTTAAAGTGAAAAACAAAACATAGTTAATATTTTGCATTGTAAATTTTGCATAAAGTAGTGTTTGTTTTAGTTTAAAAAATATTATCTCAGAAAAATACAAAAACATAGGCTAGTTTCTCTTATTAAGTGTTGTTAATTCATCAATACATATTTGAAAATATGAAAAGAAGTTTATTTTATAGTGATAGTTTGCTTTAAATGCACCTTTTACTTTCATTTATTTTCTGCTGAGTCAAAACATCATACAGTCCATCACTTCCACTTCCTTTGAGTAAAGAACAGCCCTTAAAATTAACGCTTAAATTTAAAATCTATTAGTAAGTTTTTATTTTTAGGGCCTTCCACCTAATAGCTTAGGCTAGGTTTGTGGGCTAGGGAGTGTAAACTTCCCACAAAGTATAAAATCAGACGTAGTGGGCTATTCATTAGGTAAATCCTTGGTTCTACCGCTGTATCTGGGAAGCTCCTCTCAAACGGGAGTTAAGCACTAGGCCGCGTGGAGGCTTGGACAGAGGGGATAACCCCCCGAATCCTTGTCAAAACATAACCCAGGACTTTTACGCATATGGGGATTCTGTCCTAGACAGAGTTTCAGGCTCAGCTACCCTGCCCATGCGTACGAGTTCGGCTTGCGACTGTCCCCCCAGACAGTAGGTATTGTCAAGGTAGCCTTAGTCTCTTGTCTTTTTAGGGCTCATACCTAGGTAAACCGGAAGGTTATTTCTGGTTCACCTTGAATGGACTTGGAAGGTAACCCTTGTGGAAAGTGTAGGAGGGCGGTTGGGTGATTCCTCCGCTTGTGCCTAAGAACCCCTCAAGGACGCCAAGTAACTGTTCATCAGCTTTCTTCAGGAAAGCATATCTTTATAGCCTGTTTTGATTGCTTGAGACTTAGGATTTTTTTAGTGTATGCTCTATGGATCTGCTTGTGTTTAGTTGGCCTTAGGGTGTGATTTTTTAAAGTCTTAATTCTGGAGGACCATCTGCTTAGAAGGTCAAGAAGGTTGAGAAACCTTCCTCCTCTCACACCACTAGAACCTCCACCTTTACCCCAAAGGCGGAGATTAAGCACAGGTGGTTCTTTTGAACCAGTAGGAGTAAGTGAGGTTCTTGGTGAACCAAAATTAATAGCTAACCGCTTTGAATTTGACACAGTCGAGGTAGAAGAATTGAAAGCTGACGAGTTTGCAAGAAATTATAATACTTCCTTGACTGATTTGAACGATCCAGTGATCGTGTAGGTTAGGCCTTTTAGTTCACCAGTGCTAGGTGTACCTGTAGGTAGAGCTATGTCTTCTGAGGGAGAAAGTTCATTTTTTTTCACCTCAACCCTTCCGGTTGAAGGGGTACTACCTCCCCCGGTTAGTACCCCTAGATCTAGTTTACCTTCCACACCCTTAACTCCAGCAAGCCGGGTGGTCCAACCACCGGTTTACTCGAACATTGGAAGTATGTCTGGTGATATGGCTACTAGGATTCCTAGTATGCCTACAATTCCTTCTTCCTTCCCTTACACTACCCACAGTGGTTCGGTGGGATCCTCGGCTTTTTTCCAAGGATTCCCTTGGAATGGGGGGCACATACCCCCATCCAGTCCATACGTAGGCCCACCTCCTTCATATGTAGGAGTGCAGTTTGGTAGCAACACCTCTTACGGGAAAAGCTACCAAACCCCTATTTTGGTCCCATACACGAGCTCTCCCTTCTCTTTGTTTAGTGGAGGGATACCTGCTCCAGTCTTTCAGACCCCAACTTCTATGGGGACGGCCCGAACCACTTACACTACACCTCCCACCCAAAATCCGGTGGCTTACGGATGGAACCCGTTCCAAAGCAACCTACCCACTTCACAACCGGTGTCTTGGGGCAACCCCACCTTTACTTATGGGCGATTGGGGGCAAGTCCCTCTAATACCCAAGCTAGTACCTCTAGTACACCGGCTAGGCCAAAGCTTCCTTTTCTGGCAACTTTGAACTTGCCAGACTTATCAAAATTGATGAACGATCCGGTGAGGCATGACCCCTTGTGGCCACCTGTTCCCACCAAACTGCCCTCAGACATCCCTAAGTTCGAAGGTAAGGCTGGTGAAGATCCTGGGGCACATGCCACCACCTTTCACTTATGGTGTTCTTCCAACTCATTGAATGAAGATTCAATGAGACTGAGGCTGTTCCAGAGGACCTTGACGGGCACTGCAGCAAAATGGTACATTGAGCTGCCTTCTGCTGCTTTTAGCAGCTTCTGGGACTTGGCTACCGCTTTCCTTAGCCACTTTCAGATTCCAGTCCGTTACGACTTCGAAACGGACTTGTTGTCCACCTTTAGACAAAACAAGGCAACCCACATCTCGGATCATATCCAAGAGTGGAGGAGGCGAAAGAGCCTTATCAAAGCTACCATCCCTCCTGAGTTTCTATTAGAATGGTTCCTTAAATCTTTATTGCCCTATATATCTAAGGATGTCTCCACATCAGGAGTGACTAGTGAGGAAGAAGCCATACTCAGGGCCCAGCAGTTGGACTTGATTTATTCACAGTCTGGGATTTTATATGAAATCATCCCTGAGGCACCTAGGCCTTCTCATGAGGCCGAGAAACCCAAGCCTGGACCCCATGCCGATGGTGTGGTTGGGTCCGTAAACTCTCCCAATGTAGAGTATTTAACAAAACAACTTCACCAATTGTCTGTCAAACAGTCTACGGCGGAGGCAACAAAGGCTGCCCCCTCCTCCCAAAGTGCAAATGTTTTTGCACAAACCTCTTCGAAGGGCAATCAGCTGCCCGGCGGGAAGAAGAAGAAAGGTAAAAAGGGAGAGGGAAACCAAAATCAAAACAAGCCAAAGCCCGCGAACAATGCTGATGGGGGCAAAAAGGAAAAGAAGAAAGTCAAGTTCCCTTGTAAGTTGTGCCAAGGGGACCATCTTACTCATCTTTGTCCCCTCATGGAACAAGCTCAGAAGCTGTTACAAACGCAACCGCCGACTGTCCTGAAGGATCCGTTTCCCCAAGGGCAGAATTCTGCTTCAGCTTCTACCGTAGCAGGGGGCAGTCAAACTGCTCCTGACCCTAATTATATCAACATGGTCAGATCCTCAACTTTGTTATAAACCAGGAACAAGAACTATGAGAAAGAGACCAATGAGAAGGGTAAAGCTGTAGTTGAATCTTCCAACCCTCTCACTATAGAGAAACCTGCAGAAACAATGCCAAAGATAGCCAAAGGTATCTTTAAGAAGACTTTGAATAACCCAAATGCTCGAGCCGCTTCTAACTACTCTGTGGTTGAAGACTTGGCCTAGACTCCATGTGCAATGTCAGCTTTGGAGGTGCTACAGAGCTGTCCTGCTCAGCGGAATGCCCTTTTAGCAGCTCTAGGTAGCATGGACTCTTCGAGTCTCTTAGCGAAATTTAATCTCTCAGATGTTAAAATTCGCCTCCCTTATCATGTAGCTGTATCGATAGATGTTGTCCATGGTGGTAAGACCATTGGACGAGCGGTTGTTGATGAGGGAGCCTCTACTTGTGTTATGTCCCTGGCTTGTTGGAAAGCTCTCGGATCCCCAGAGCTGGTCCCATCAACCACTTTACTTACTGCTTTTGATGGAAGGTATTTCCATCCACATGGTATCCTACCAGCTTTCGAGATTAAGTTGGCTGGAAAAGCAGTCTCTGTTGAAGTCAAAGTGATTGATGCTCCATTGGACTACAATTTGCTTCTAGGTAGGAATTGGACTTATGCAATGTCTGCTTTTGCATCTTCTGTCTTTCGTGTTGTGGTATTTCCACATGAGGGAAAGCTGGTCACTGTTAACCAACTTGATTTTACTCGTAAAGGCCGCTTAGAGTCTAAAGATTCCACTATGCCATTGGTTGATCAGGCCAAACTTGCTGCACAGAGCTTGGGGGCTGGACTGTACGCATCATTGATGGGCACATTCGATATTCCAGCTCCAATCCTTTATCTCGGTTCTACTACTGTAGGGAAGTCCATTGATTCGGTGGTCGATAGGACTGATCCTTGGGTCCTCCCAACCCCTCAGGAACCGGAAGTGCCCTTGTCTGCAGTGGAAGTGGCGTATCAAGCTATTACCCAAACCACCGTAGATCCCATTCCAGATCCTCTTACAGTCTCGGATGATTTGGAAGAAGTTTATATGCCTGCATGGGCAGAAAACTCTTTACATTCCATAGATTTCTTAGACACTGTTTTGCCTTCAGATGAAGCTATTCTGGAAGCTATGTGTTCACGTGATAAGATATGTGAGGATCTTCATCACCGATCTTATTTCCTTCCAGAGCTAAGCAAGATAGAAAACCAAGAGTTCCATGTGAGACTGTCGGATGATGTTGATACACCTGTCAACCCTTTACCTAGGGAAGGAGTGTTTGCCGAGGGGAATATGGCAAACATTTCCGCTACTGTACCGATCAACATCTCCGTAAAACCAGATGCCGTGGAGAATATTTATATAGGTGCAAGCTGCTCTCCGGAGGAGATTGCCATTTATATTACCCTTTTTAAGGAATTCCGCGATATCTTTTCCTGGTCATATGAGGAGATGCCAGGCATTGATCCATCTATTTTTCAACATGAGATCCCAACCTATCCTGATGCTAAGCCGGTTCGGCAAAAATTACGCCCCGTGAACCCGCGTAAAGCGACGGCTGTGAAGGCAGAGGTAGAAAAGCTGTTGAAAGCAGGTTTTATATATCCCGTTGCTTTGACTGAGTGGGTGTCCAACCCAGTCCCCGTTGATAAAAAGCAAGGGGATATTCGTGTTTGTACGGAATTTCGAGACCTTAACAAAGCCTGTCCCAAGGACAACTACCCTACACCGTTTATTGATCAAATAATAGATTCATGTGCGGGTAGTGAAGTATTTTCGTTTATGGATGGTTTTTCCTGCTATAATCAAATTCAAATCAAACCGGAAGACCAGCCTAAAACTGCTTTTATTTGCCCTTGGGGTACATTCGCGTATAGAAAAATGCCCTTTGGATTGAAAAATGCAGGGGCAACCTTTCAACGAGCCATGAACTTTTCTTTTCACGATATAAAAGCCATTGTCGAGCCTTACCTGGATGATCTGCCTGCTCATTCTCGCAAGAGGATCCAACATCCAGATCATTTACGGTTGATTTTTGAGAGATGCAGATACTATAAAATTCGCTTGAATCCCCACAAGTGTGTTTTCTGCGTCGAATCAGGTAGATTGCTTGGATTCATTGTCTCTAGTAGGGGCATACAGGTGGATCCGTTAAAAGTCGAGGCCATTGTAAATATGCCTCCTCCTCGTTCACTTAGGCAACTTCAGAGTCTACAAGGAAAGTCTAACTTCCTTCGACGTTTTATAGTTCATTATGCCAAGATCACAAAAGGTTTCATGCGCCTGCTTAAGCAGGACACCCCATTTGTATGGGATGAAACTGCACAACTCGCGTTCGAGGCATTAAAGAAAGCCTTGTTGTCGGCTCCTTTATTACGCCCGCCAGATTACTCTAGGGATTTTTTATTATATCTGGCCGCGTTGGAGTCTACCATTGGGGTAGTGCTAGTTCAGGAGGATGACAAGCTCGTTGAGCATGTTGTCTATTATCTTAGCTGCGCTCTGGTTGGGCCTGAGCTTAAGTACTCCCACGTCGAGAAGTTATCCTTAGCGGCTGTTTATGATGTACAGAGGTTACGGCACTACATCTTACTGAGGACCACTACTGTAGTGGCGGATGTAAACCCTTTCCAATATGTTTTATCCCGATGGATTGTTGGGGGAAAATTCAACAAGTGGATAGTCATTCTTCAAGAGTTTGACTTGGTTTTCCAATCCGCTAAATCCAAAAAGTCCTTAGTTTTTGCTGAGCTTATAGCAGAATTCCCTACGGAAGAAGATGAAGTGATTCAAGATGACTCATTCCCAGATGAGCACATCTTTCTTATATCAACCTCTGATCCTTGGTACGGAGATATTCTTATATATCTCCAGACTTTGAATTATCCTACCGCTTACTCTAGGGAAGACTGACGCAAGCTACGTCTTCATGCTAAAAACTACCTCATAATCGGAGATACATTATATTGAAGAGGGGTAGATTCTGTCTTGCGCCGCTGCCTTACTCATGAGGAAGCGGAGATTGTCCTAAATGATTCCCATAGCAGAGCGTGTGGGGGTCATTTATCTGGGTTAGCAACGGCCCAGAAGATATTACGTGCCGGGTATTTCTGGCCCACCATCTTTAAAGATTGTGTGGAAGCTGTAAAACGTTGTCATCCATGTCAGCTGTACACCAGAAAAATGCGGTCACATCCTGCTCCCTTGTTTCTCGTTGTCTCGGTAGGCCCCTTCATGAAATGGGGGATCGATTATATGACATGCAACCCAGCCTCGGCTGGGGGGCACAAATACATCATTGTCGCTGTCGACTATTTCACAAAATGGGCAGAGGCAATGCCTACTTTCAAAGACAATGGGGAAACGACAGCTTACTTCATGTTTAATCAGATTATTGCTAGGTTTGGTATACCCAAAGTGATTTTCGCTGACCATGGCAGTCATTTCCAAAATCACATGATGACAAAGCTGACCACCATGCTCGGATTTCGACAAGAACACTCTTCTCCTTATTATCCGCAAGCAAATGGTCAGGTTGAGGCTGTAAACAAAACTTTAAAAACTATACTTAAACGTACTATTGATGTAGCCCGTTCAAATTGGCACATTATGTTATATCCTGCTCTTTGGGCTTATCAAACCAATGTCAAAACTGCTACGTGTTTTTCCCCCTTCCAACTCGTTCACGGGGTGGAAGCTATTACGCCGATTGAATGCGAAATCCCATCCTTGCAGATAGATATTCATGTGCTACCTGACACAACTGAGCTTGAAGAACGATTGCTCCATTTAGAACACCTTGATGAGCAACGTAGAGATGCGTTGACTGCAAATCAGGCTCATAAGAATAGGGTTAAATCTTAATATGATAAAACGGTCAAACCTCAAGTTTTCTCTGAGGGGGAACTTGTCTTGCTCTGGGACCAAGATAAGGAGCCTCTGGGGGCAAGAAAATTCAAGGCTATGTGGTTGGGACCCTATGTTGTGTCTAAATTTTTGAGTAAAGGTGCGTATGAATTAGTGGATTATGATGGGAATAAGCTGCCTGAGCCTAGAAATGGGCTCTACCTGAAGAAGTACTATGCCTAGGCTTAGCACTTTTTCTTGTATATTAATGTATGTATTTTTATGTACATTAGGTTGTCAGTTTCATTTTTTATACTATTTGTTGGTTGTTGCAGATGTCTTCCGAGATGTATGTAGGTTTTGCTGATGGCGCCAGCCGTCACACTTGTAACCTGGCTTCGGCAGCATGGGTTATTTACTCCCCTTCAGGACAACTTGTTGCCGCGGGTGGCGCTTGTCTAGGTCCTGCTTCCAATAATGTTGCTGAGTATAGGGCTGTAATTGAGCTCCTATGGGATGCCTTGTCACGAGGTATCACCCAGCTTGAAGTCCGTTTGGATTCTCAGTTGGTTGTTTCCCAGCTCAATTGAACTTACCAGGTGCGTAATCCTACATTGTTACGTCAGTTCATGCAAATACGTTTACTGGAAAGACATTTTGAAGTTATTACTTTTAATCACATTCCACGAAACCAAATTTCATTAACTGATGCATATGCTAATTATATTTTGGACTGGCATCTCACACACATTCCATAAAATATACAGCAAATACATAAAAAACATTTGTAAATAAGCTGACAACCAAAACCAAATATATATATATATATGTAAATATCTGTTCATACATAGGATAGGTCAAGTCTGATCCGTAGATCCCATCATGTACAAAATATACAAAAAGTGGATCAACATCCATCAAAATGCCTAAAACTAAGCCTGCCCGCCATGGCCATTGGGACCTCCTTGGTCCCCATGATCTCTGTGCCCCCTGGCTTCCTCAGCCTCCTCGGCTTGGGCAGCCTCCACTGCATCCCTATATACACATACTGCTCTGGCTACCCGTCTGAAAAGCTGTAGCCAGGCCGGTGGAACCCCAACTACAGACTCTTGCATAGCTACAGGGAGATGCTCTATCCGTATCGTAGGTAATCGCTCGGTCAGCCTACCTAGCTTCACCTCGAGTACCGTGATCAATCCTGGGTCTCCCCCTGCAATAGGACGTACAAAGGTACGTGGGTGCCCTACAAGGAGGACTGGTCCAATATCTGCATTTTGACACATGAGTAGGGTTAGAATTGTGCATATGTATATATCCTATCATTTGAAAATCCATAAAAATTTGATAATGATAAAAATAAAAAATGACTTACCCATCTCTCCCCATGCTCCTCCTGGAGGGAGGACTAGGTCTGGATCACCTCGGAAATCTAATCTAGCATATGGAAACTGCTCCAATGATGGCACCTGCCATTCCCACCATGTGTAAAAATTGTCATCATACATGCTCTGTACTATGTCTCCTCCTCCCTGATGAAGGAAGATATCTCCCCACCTGCTCAGCCTCGGCTGACGTGGATGTCTGATCTCTAAGGGTATCGCAGGGCTCATAGCTGGCACTCTCTCAAAGAAGAACACAACCAAGATACTCGCATAACCGAAGTTCTTGCGTCTTCCCCTCCTACAATCGGATAATTGCCTCTTCATAATGGGGGCAATTCCTGAACACCAGTCATATAGAGCACCTCTGAAACAATCAACCTCCACTCTCATCTGAGTCCTGGTGGCATGATGTAGTCCTGATGACCCTGACAGTCTAACAATAGTACTGGCCAATACCTGCAGTGTAAAGTCCTGTATTTTTGCGATGAGAACGCTACTGCCCTTCTTTTGAGTACCTGGCCTGCAGAATACGTCAACATAGTTCTGGACACTCAAGGGGTCACCACCCCTGCCAGTTCCCTCCAGGTTCACTGGTGCTCCCCGATGTGATAATCTGGTAATGAAATAGATGTCCTCTACGGTAAGCTCCAAAGTCTCACCTTGGATGTTGAACATCCCCAAGTCATGGTCCCAATAACTGACCAAGAACTCTAATATGCGGACATTGGCCCGCATGGGTGATGTGCAGAAAAACTTGAATATCCCACTATTCCGCAATGCTTGGATAGTAGGCGGGCTTTGGAGAGCTGCTTGGTCCATCATCTCATGTTCCCTCTCCCTCCACTCCAGCACCATATTTTCCTGACAAAAAACACATAGTGTGATTCAGTAATTCATCATAAAAATTTAAAAATTTGACCTATTTTTAAAGATTTTAGCTATGGCGCAGTATGCGCGACTGTCCATTGGGACAGCTCGCGAGTCATTCGCAACTTCCCTATGCAGCAACTCGCACATCAAACACGTATGCGCGGCTTTCCTATGCAGCAACCCGCGTATACATTTTGCCATTTTTTATATTGATGAATTAATTTGAATTGACCATTAATTCAAAAATTTGTTTGGATGAAATTAAAGAGCACAAGGTGTAGATTTACCTGACACTGACGGATTTGAATTCCACCGGTCCAATTGTCCACAACGAGCGATCAAAGTTAGAGGGTAAAACTTTCCTTTTTGGTTCAAAAAGTGCAATGGTGAGAAATGTTTTGTTTTTCAAACTATTTATAGAAAAATTATTTCGTAAAGTGGGTTTTTTCTATAGTTTGAAACGTCAATTGATTAATACCATCCATTTTTGTGCCTTGGAACAGGTTTACTAACTATTTCAAAGTGTTGATGCTTCTATAGGGTGGTTTTTGCTCTTCCCAACACATGTTGGCAACTTATCAATCCACATTAACCTTAGTATGCAACATTTTGCCACAGACTATGGTATTTTAAGCCATTAGTCCCTTGTCTCTACCATTGTTCTTCCGTGGCTAGGATCCCTATTTCATGAGTATCATCCTTATATGCCTTTGCCATCCTTTGGTACTCATTCCGTCACTGTTTCAGGCCCAGGGGTTTCCTCATAGCTATTTTTCACGCCAAATAGAGCTTCTTCTGAATCTCTCTTTACAAGCTATCCCTTTATAGGACTCCCCGCCCTATGGAGTTTCTTTAGGCCTAGGTCTGACTCCTTCAAAATAGACTTAACTGCCGAGTAAACTTGTCCGTTCAGGCTCGTTAAGAATATGTGAATGGGCATCCGCATTGGTGGTAGGTTATCTCTTTCTCGAACCATGCGGAATAATACGAGAAAGGATCACTCTCTTTTCTTCGGAATTGAGAAGAGTATTCTCAGGTATAGGTTTATCACTTTTCCGGACCTGAGGGACTAGATTTACGGAAAAGGAACACCCGGCTTGAGCTTACTTTTTCTTTTTCGTGCTTTGGACCCAAACATGAAAAAGATTCTGAGTGTACTTTGTGTCTTTGTCATGCTCGTTAAACACTCAAGAACAAAGCAACGATTTTATTGTTGTAAGCCCCATTTATCGTAACCAAATAGATCTTTCTGAGTGATCTTGATTTCCTTCACACTCGTAAAACTCAAGCTATTTTATGCTGTTATGGAAGGAGCGTTGGGTAGGTGGTAATTTAACCTTTTTTGGACCTCCCCGACTAAGTACGAAAAAGGTTCACCTTTTCTTCTTCGGAAGTTAAGAGAGTTCTTCTGTGGTTTGTTTTATACTTTTTCGGCCTCAGGAGACTAAATTGGACAAAAAAGGACCCCCCTGGAGTCTTCTTGGCATTTTTAGACTCTCTAAATATGAAAATACCACATGAGCATGTACTAGTTCGGGCTCATTAAATCCACGGATCAGTGTATCAAGCATTATTTTCCCATCTCTTCAAGCTTGTTAAAAAATGAAGAGGGAACCAAGTTGGCTTTCCTGGACTCGTTAAAACTTAATAGGGAAGGTAAGGAAGAAGTTTTCTCTTGTTTTCAGTAATGGCATCATGTCATCCTTGAACATAGCACTTTTTGCCTTTCGATATCCATGTTTCAGTATACACTTGTGTTCAGCTATCACTTTGAGTTTTGACTCCTCCTCTTGTCCATTATACCTGGGGAATCTGTTCATGTCTCCTACATGACAGATAAGTCTAGTTGTTCTATCTATCCGTTGTATGCTGCCTTGGGTCATCTCTGTGTCGTGCTCACTGTTCAAGGATTATACCTAGTGTCTGATCTATCACCTGATCCTATTACTATTATATCTATTATCCATTTACTTGTGTCTACCTTCTTTTGCCCAGTTCCTAGTCACTCTTGTGATCCGTTGGAGGATCTATTGCCTTCCCTATCACAGTATGGTTCCATTTCAGCACCTCCTAATGACGATGACCTAGAGCTTTGATGATGGTACCTCTAGATTCACTTTCATTATTGGTGAACTCCTTTGCTTCAGTTGTCAATTATCATCTATTGGTTGACAAACTGTTGAATCCTTTCCATGTTCGACTTCAGCTTACCCTTATTCACATGGCTTGGATTGTACTGGTTCTTTGGGATCTTTTATGAAGACCTTAGTTCCTCACTCATGAACTAAGTTGCGCAAGACTATGTTCCATTTCAATATCCGGCTTCCAGATTTTTGAAGACTCATCATTATTATATTGTGGCTTTGCTCCACCTTTGTAAATACGTGGTTTTTACCCGTATCATATGATGTACTCAAATATTGTAAAGGAGCTAGTGTTCCAGTAAATTGAACATAGCATCCTCAGATATAATTTTGTTTATGACATTACTATGTATTGGTTTCAGGTACTCCTTCTACTCCACTAGATTTCTGAGTTTCTCCTGAGTTCACTATTATAATGTATTTCGGCCATCGTTCCCCTCTGACCTCACACATTAGGGGGCATCTGTTATACACCTGATTGACACCTCTCCGTCCGAGTGCTGACATCCCTCAGGTCGGCACACAAAAGGACACTTATGGATTGAGGTTTTCCTAGTTTCATTATACCTTGGTTGATGATGAAATACATTGCCTATATGCCCAGCTGATTACTTTGCCATTTTGAGATTTTGAGTAGCATTCGCGACTATATCTATTGGCATCTCGCGCATCATACGCGAGTATCATGTTCAGTAGATCATGCATACATGTATACGCGGGTTGCACTTGTATAGAGTCATGTATCATACGCGGGTTGCTCTACTACAGACCCGCGTATGGTTTCCTCAAAATTAATATTTAAAAACACGAGTTAATGGGAGATTAGTTTACTCATTTACCTTAATCCCATTAACTGCTATAACCTCCCCAACCTTCGAGAACTGCCTCATTTCCCCCATATAAATAGAGGCCTTGGGGAGGGGGTTTGGGATAGATACTTGGAAAGCAAAGTTATGCTAGTGGATTGTCTACAGAAATCTTTCGAGCAAAGAAACTCAGAGTCCTTTGGTGACAGAGGAGTCCTTGTTCAGACATTGGGTTGTAACCTAAACTCTTTCTATTATTGTTAATAAAGATATTACTTCTTCCATATGCATTTCATATCTTTTGGATTGGTAAATGTTTACATTTCAATATGATATATGATTTTCCTAACCTGCATCTATATATATGAATTGCTTTGTATCTGGAAGAGTGTTTATTAACAGGTGAAGGAGGAACTATCTTGGAGACTTTGGAAGTGGATCAGAGAGGGAGAAGATAGCAAGGATCAACCTTAGTTTAATACAAGTAAGTCCTTCTACTTTCCTATTTCCTATTTCTATGCTTTTAGAGTCAAAATGTCTGCAAGTTACGAGTATGTTGGTAACCCCCCAGACCTAGGTTATTAGGTGAATTATCCTGTACAACACATGGATAGTGAAGATGAGCCCGATTCAGCCATAGAAAAATCAAGATTCTTGAACAAGAAGGATGAAGCCTTCGGTTTCTTGTGCCTCTCTATTTCCTGAGATCTTCTTTTACATCTTGCAAGATTGAAGACTCCAAAAGAAATATGGGACAAATTGGAAAATATATATGGAAAGCATGATGACTTGAGGGTTTACCAGCTCGAAAATGAACTCATGTCTCTCCAGCCCTCCAATTTTGAGACTCTAAATGATTTCTTCACAAATTTCAAGCATACTATTTTACTCTTGAAGCAATGCAAAGTGGAGAAGGAGGATGATAAGATCATCCTCTCCACACTCTCCAAACTTGGGGCTGATTATTCAGCTTTTGTTTCTACATTCCGTGCAGGGAAGCTCACAACCCCTGGATGGAAGATGCCTACACTCAATGCCTTCATTGAGTCCCTAACATGTGAACATGACAAGCTTGTCCATATGAGGATCATTAGATCCTCCCGTGATCAATCCCTTCATGTCTCGGGGCCCAAAGATCTGAAGCGTAAAGAAAAGCAAAAAAAAATCCAAAAACTAAATTTGATGCTCCTAAGCCTAGAGTTGAAAACTAGCAGCATGATGAGTCTTTTGGCTCAAGGAAGAACAAAGGAAAAGGGCACCATGGCAAGGAAAAAGTCAAGTGTTCTTATTGCAGGAAGGGATTCCACCCTAAACATGCCTGCATGAAGAGGAAGCTTGATGAAGAAACCTCTCTCCTTGAGACAAATCACATCAATCTTCCGGAGAGCTTTCGGAGGAGAGATAAGCAAGATCAGGAACCACATCATGAAAAAGGTCATGACCTCATGGAAAGCACTTCGAAGTCTAAAGCACTGTTGATTGATTCTGGAGTTTCGAACCACATAATGGCTGAAAAAGACTCCTTTTCATCCTTGGAGACCGACAAATCCATCCCCATCCACATGGGAGATGACTCCACCATAATTTCAGAAGGACAGGGTACTGTTGATATTGAAAATGGCTTTTTTTCAAATGTTTTGTATGTACCGTCTCTAGCATCAAATCTCCTTAGTGTCTATCAGATGACACATACATGAGTGCCTAAGAGAGTTTTTTTCAGCCCAAATGATGTTGAGATAACAGAAATTGCATCCGAGAAACTCATTGCTAAAGGCCTTGCAAACCATCATGCAAAATCCTATGGCATGAGAGGTTTGGCCATCTTAATTTCAAATATTTGCAGCAATTACAGAAACACTCCATGGTTGAAGGCCTCCTGGTCATCAAGGCAACCACGGGAATTTGCAAGGGCCGTGTGATTGGAAAACACCCTGAGCACAAGTTCGATCGGGGGAAGGAAAATCGAGATACATGCATATTGGGGTTGATACATTCTGATATCAGTGGTGATATTTCTGTCACATCCATGAATGGATCAAGGTATCTTCTTACTTCTATCGATGATTTTTCAAGGTACACATGGGTCTTCTTTCTCAAAAAGAAGTCTGAAGTATGTGAAAAATTTTCTGAATTGAAGGCCTTGATCGAAAATTCCTCTGGGCTTAAGATCAAGATCTTGAGATCTGATAATGGAGGGGAGTATTTCAGTAATGAGTTTCTGCACATATGATCCCAAAGTGGTATTCAGGTCCAACATTCAATTCCCTACACTCCCCAGCAGAACGGAGTAGCAGAAAGGAAGAATCGGTCTCTCAAGGAGATGAACACCTGTATGTTGGAATCCAAGAAGCTTGCTGCAAATTTGTGGGCTGAGGCCATGCATTCTGTAGCATACATTTAGAACAGGGTTCCACACTCATCCATGAAAGGGAATACCCCTTTCGAAGCATACTTCAGACACAAGCCGGATGTGTCGAACCTACGAGTGTTTGGGTCCACTGCATGGGCCCGGATTCTGCTTGATAAAATAAGGGCTTTGAAACTGCAAAGCATAGAATGTCTATTTATTTGGTATCCTGATGAATATAAAGGTTTCAAGCTGCTGGATATCAATACCAAACAGATCATCATCGAGAGAAGTGTCAATTTTGATGAGCCTCTTCAGGAGGTGGAACTAGTGAAGGAGAAAACTATTGAATTTCCTTCCTATTCTACTGAATATTTGGATGATGAAATTGGGGGTGATGACCCTGATTTGGATCCTATAATTTCTTATATCAGTGTGCAGAAATCATCAGATTCTGAATCAGAACCTGAAGTGAAAAATCATCTTCCTACATGGGTCCGACAGACACTCTCCTCCGCAGGAGACAACATTGGAAATTCGGATGTTCCAAGGAGAACCCGGTCTGATTTCCAAAGAGCAGGTATTGCGCTCTCTTGTCCTAATAATTTGCTGTCTGAAACTTGCTATTTGATGATTAGTTCAGATACAAAATCCTACTATCATGCTCAGAAGGATCCGAGATGGCAAGTTGCCATGGATGAAGAGATGAATTCTCTTCAGAAAAACACTACTTGGGAGCTAGTTTCTCTTCCTCCGGGAAGGAAATTGGTTCAATGCAAGTGGGTGTTTCAGACCAAGGTTGCTGATAATGGAAGCACCTACAAATATAAGGCAAATATAGTGGCAAAAGGTTTCTCTTAGGTCCAAGGAGTGGACTACCATGAGACCTTTGCACCGGTTGCAAAAATGGACTCCATCCGCCTTGTTTTGGCAATTTCAACATCCAAGCACTGGGAAGTGCATCACATGGATGTTAAGTCAGCCTTTCTACATGGAGAGATTCATGAGGACATATACATGAAGTATCCTGAGGGCTACATCACTAATCCATCTTTGGTTTGCAAGCTAAAGAAGTCACTATACAGGTTAAAACAGGCCCCAAGAGAGTGGTATTCCAAGATGGATGCCTTCCTTCTCTCGAAAAAATTTCAAAGGTGTAGATCAGATCCAAATGTGCATTTATATTAGTATCATGGTCATATAATTATCATTTTTTTATATGTTGATGACTTACTGATCACAGGTAGCATAGTTGCCTCCATTTTAGCCACCAAAACTGCTCTCCACAATGCCTTTGAAATGAGTGATTTGGGGCTTCTAAAACAATTTTTGGGGCTTGAAATTGAGCAAAATTATGATGGGATTATGGTCAATCAGTCCAAATAAATTTCAGACCTGTTAGTAAATTTTAACATGGCTGAATGTAGGCCTCCACCATTCCCTTTCCTTTCAGGGATCAGCCTTGAAGAAGGAAAAAACACACCTCCCATGGACTGCACTATCTATCGATAGCTGATTGGTAGCTTGTTGTACTTGACACATTCTCGGCCTGATATATGTTATGACATGAATGCTGTATCAAGATATATGCAGAAGCTTCATGATATTAATTGGAAGGCAACCAAGAGGATCCTCTAGTATATTCAGGGAACCAGGACCTACGGCATTCACTATGTTGCAGACTCCGAGCTAGAGCTGGTTGGATACACAGATTCCGATTGGGCGGGTGATTCTATTGATCAAAATTCCACTTCTGGATATGTATTCATGTTTGGTGGTGGCCCCATTTTCTAGTCAAGCAAAAAGCAGGCTGCCAAAGCACTATCTTCAGCAGAGGCCGAGTATCGAGGAGCGGTGAATGCTTGCATCCAAGCAGTTTGGTTGCAATGCATTATTTTAGAGTTTGATCTTGGTAGTACTTTGTCCACTGTCCTCTTTTGTGACAATCAAAGTGCTATTAAGATTTCCACAGATCCAGTTACCAGGAAGAGGACCAAGCATGTAGAGATCCACATGCACTATATCAGGGAGCTAGTGCATGACAGGACCATCATTCTGCAATACTGCCCAACTGATGAGCAGATTACAGACATCTTCACCAAGTGATTTTCAGAAAGAAGTTCACTTACCTCCATTCACTGTTGGGGGTGAGTTCATCAGGGTGATTAAGAATACTTTTAGTGTTCAGCTTGAGGGGGGGGTTTTCCCACTGGTTTTTCCCTCTTTTCCTCACTTAGTTTGTTTTGAGCATTGCTTCAATTTCAGCATTGTATAGGGTGACCTATGGCCTTAGTTTAAGGGGCCCTGGAATTTTTTTGCATTTGTGTTTTCTAACTCCTCTTGAGTATAGCTTAAGGGGGGGTGTTGGAGACATTTACCACCATACACACTCTTTTTGGAAAAATTGGCCTATTTAAACCACTATCCTAAGTATTATTGACATTAATTGACATCATTGGATCATTAAATGTCATCATCCAGTCACACCCATTCCTACCTTCAGTCAAGGAGGCTAACTTAGCCTTCTCCTACATTCGGGGAGGCTAACTGGAGCACTCCGGGGGTGATTTGAGTGATATTAATGCACCTAATTGCTAACTGGTGGTTACAATCAGTTAAACATGTCAGTGGAGGTACCTCCTTTCATTTTATTGATTATTTAATGATTAATTAATGAACTGGAGTCAACAGGAGCGCCTCCACCAACTTCTGATGTTCAGTTCAACTTCAGTTAACCTCATCGGGGTTCATTGGAGTCATTGAAGCGCTAGCACTTGATGGTTGGATTGCTATGACATGTGTCTGATCTCTTTCAGTTGAGACTCAGTCATTTATTGCACTCTGGCTACAATTAGGGTTTAGTTGAGTCAATTAGGGTTTTGATCAGTGGTTAACTGAGTGTGGACTATGGCTTACAGTCAGTTAAGCTAGACTCACTCATTCTATTCGAATGATCTCCGTGAGGATTTGAATTGTTCATTCATTCATGCTTGTAGCATGACATTGTAATTGTAATCATTCATTCTTTATGTGAATACAGAGTGGTTACTATTCCTGTAGACCGATTACACCATTTCATGATTTATTTGTTGATTAATCTTTGATGAGATTGATGCTTTGTTCCTAGATCAATATACAAGATTAATACATAGTACATTGTGTAAGGATATTCCTCCCTCAAAGACGATTGTTATTTATCTCTACGTAATGCACCGAGAATTAATAATTTATTATTAATTATGTTGAAAAATAATTTTACTATTATTCTCATTATTTTATCATTTTTGGCAGAAAGTAAAAAATAAAATATTTTGTAATAAATCATTTTTTATTTAATAAAATATGTCAAAGGGGGACAAAAGTGGATATAGTTGTTAAAGAGTGTTTTTTGACCCACAAGAGGAAAATACAAGTGGTTGAAGCCACCAAGTGAGAACTCAAGATGTAGGAGGAATCATCCCCAAAAATCAAGTCACAACTCCTAGTTTAGTGCTAAAGAGTAGGAGGCTCGTAAATGACCAAGTCCTAGGAAAAATACTATATATTAGTATGTCCATGAGAAGCAGGAGGCTAGCATTGGACGAGGATTGAATTTGAGAATGCAAGAGATGGCACATTGAAGGGTTTTTCTCTTATGGTTTAGCGAACAGGATCGGGGGTTCTGCAGCAAGTAACTTGGATTCTCTGGGAGTTAGTTGGGAGGAACGAATTTTCCACCTTTGTTTTTCCACCATTGGTGCGAGGTTCATAATCCATGTTTTAAAATTTATGTAGAATGTTTTTTTCTAGATTTGAAGCATTAACGTAGGACCTAGTATCTATCGGTTAGTCTAATTATGCTATGATTAAATGTTTAGTAGCAATTAGGAAGTTCTTTGATTAGACGTCTATACTTGAATTAAGAACTCTGTTTTTATTTAAAAGTATAATTTTGCACTTAAATGGATATGTATCGAACTATTTCCAATTTCTTCCTATGCAATCGATTTAGTAATGCATTGTTGCACTCCTTATTTATATGATTTTCTTAGTCTACAATACGAAACTAATATTAGGTGGAATCCTTTAATCATGTTAGTGTAAGTCTATTTTACTTTAGATTTAATAGAGTAAGAAATACACACACATATATACTCTATTTTCTAATCTTTAAAATATCAAATTATATATATATATATATATATATAT
>LPNX011103512.1:81595-108238 GCA_001517045.1 Pseudotsuga menziesii
AGTTAAGGAATAACCTTTTTAGAAGAATAAAAGTTGATAATAGTTAAAGAAAAAACATGTTGGCTACATGTAACAGATTTTATAATGTTAGTGATTATGCAAAGAAGAAATTCGAAGGCCACTTTGATAGAGTGAGTTTATTAATTATTGGTGTTATAGATTTAGTAGTTGCTTTATTATTGTTATGAATTTAGTTGTTTTTTCTTGTTAATAAATTCAAGGGATTCGTTAAGATTTTCTAAAAATATAATCATTTTTGAAATGCTTGTAAAGAGAAAAATTAGATGAGTAAGATATCTTATATTTTATCAATGAAAGTTATAGAATAATTATTTTATTTTATTTTGATACTCAATCATTATGTTTATTGGGAATCCTTTTTAAAGTTTCCTAGATATTTCGATTTAAATGAATATTTCGATTTCTTGAAAGAGTATTGTTAAATGCTTATTTATCTTTAATATAACTTCTCTACGAGTTTGGAATTTACTTATGTAAAAAGGAAAAAAAATGAATTGTTAAGGAATCATAGTTGTTGGTTACATCAATCTCCCTACTTTGTTTCTTATTACTTGCAAACAAAATTTGATTGATTTGATTCCACCACTAAACATCATGATTGAGTTATTTCTTTAAAATTTATTGTTAAATTTAATTGGATGAGAAAAAATATAATTAAAATATTTTTTTGTTGCAATGCCCTTTGACTTGTTGAGCCAACCTTTGGTTTGAGAAACCACAACCTAGGGGCATTTAAGTTGTCAAAAAGCACTCGGAGATCGCACCCGGCCTGGGCCACAACAACCCTTAGCATGGTTGGATTTAGATGCGGCCTCCAAGGAGCAGCGGGTTTTGATCTCGGGCCACCCTGTAGTATAATTAAAATACTTAACTTTAAGAAGTAATCATTAAAAAAGTTCATTTAAGAAAACTCTAATGTTCTACCACTAAATTATATTTCCTAAGTTTTAGCTATATATGTGGTTCTAACATCCACACTAAGTGTGCATTCCAACACTTACATAATCACATTTTTTTAGACAAAGTTTAGAATCCAATTTGGATCCTAAGTAATTATCATATTTAATACAAGGGATAATCATTTCAACCATATCTAAAATCAATCATGGTTAGAAGGTGACATGACTATTACAGTATGTATGATTGAATGTATATATAATGGGGTAAATGTATATGCAATAGGGATTGTACTACTATATTTAACATTAGATAACCCTTCAAAGTTATATAAAATGTCAATTTATTTACAATCTCCAATTAAACAATTTTGAAAATATGAAAAATAATTCACTAAATTTTACATATTATTCCATTAAATAACTAAGAAAATATAGAATTCATATAAAAAATAAAAAATAAAAGTATAAGGAAATTAGAAGGATATAAAAAGAACTCGTGGCTTTAGTTTTGAAAAAAATTAGCTCAAAGAAACATATATAGACCTAAAAAAAATATGTATGAATACCTTTGGAGGAAAAGCAATTAAATGATGGAGCAAAATGGAGAACAACTCACTGCAATGTATATATTTAAATAAGGATTAGGTTATTACAGTGGAAATCAACTGTTGGGACCACAATTCACAAAATTGGTATATGGATGCAACTTTTCAATATGTGTTCCCTACATAACTTTTAAGTTTTGAAAATAATTTGCATGTGTTTTTATGTCAAAATGCAATGTATGGAAGAGACCAACCTAGAATTATTTCAAGCTGGTGGATCCATACAATCAAATGTCACATCCATAAAAGCACATTTTGTGTTTTTCATGAGTTGTAACTCACTCGTTTATGTATTTTAAGGAAACATGTCCAAATGCTTCTCGGAGGGAAAAATCAAATGGTTGAGAAAAAGGGAGAACCATTTGGTCGAACACATGTATTTAGGCACTAGGTTGCATGGCACTGATTCATAAACTTGGCTTTTTTATGCAACTTTTGTTTTGTGTTTTACTAAAAAAAATTGTGTTGTTATTAAAAAAAATGTGTAGTCCTTCTGGCATGGTAGAGCAAAACATAGAACCGGTTGACCATGAGAAGAATAAAATAATCTCAAGGCTCCTATGAAACATAAATATGGTAAAAAAAAACAAGATTACAAGTTTAAAATTACCTTGAAAGTAAAAAAGAAGAGAGTCGAATACAAATGATAATAATAAAAATAAACATATAAAGGGAAAAAATCAGATAATAATGATAAATTATTAATAAAGAAAGAAAGAAAGAAACTAATTGTTTATTAAAGATTAATTTAAAAATTAAAAAGAGAAATGAATATTTATAAAAAATAAGATAATAAAAAAAGGAAAAGAAAAGATAAAATAGTAAAATAAATTTTAACTAGATTCCAAATTTTATGTCAAAAATAAAAAATAAATATAAATAAATTTATTTAATAAGGATAAATTAATATTAAAATAAATAAATTTGAAAATTGAAAAAATAGAAAATTCATCAACTACAAAAAAAGAAAAAGAATTAACAAAATAAAAAGGACAATAGTAAAATATTAAAACTGTAAGCTAAAAACTCAAAAGACTATAGATGAAGATGATGATGATGATGGTGATGGTGATGGTGATTATGACGGTGATGGTGGTGGTGATGGTGGTAGTTAATGTCCACTCATACCAAACTTTGGTCTATTGAACCCAAAGAAATGCATTATTTGGTTTGTTTTAAAATTGTATTTCTATGCTCAAAGATCTTGGAGAGAAGCGTCCCAAGCTCACTATAATTTTGATAAGTTAAAAGGATACGAAGGTCAGAATTACAACAAAGATTATGAAACTGAGATCTAATGTGGGTGTACACAAGGAATTCTAAGAGGAATTGTTTTTCATCCTCAATGTTCATATTCTCACATAGATGGCAGATCCTTTCTACCCATGGTGTTTTAGGAGCTTCCCAACAACCTGTTTCACTATGAAGCTCATGAGAGTTCATTCTTTTCTTGGCTATATTAATTTTCTTCTTTGAACTAGTTAAAACCGAGATACACTTTTGATCTTCTAGATTAGGGTTGATGCCCTCCTTATAATATCTTAATTTTCTTTTATCCTCTAAATCTTTCTCACACTAGATTTTCTCCTTAAACTTAGAAGTGACAATATTTTTAAAGTTATTTATATTTTGCAATGCAACATTTTCGTCCATTCCCCAACAGTTTAACCAATCCCTGGTATCTAACCCAACTAAAAATCACTATCTAACACATGGAATGTAAATTTGTCTCACAGCATTCTTCATATTTCAATAAAAATTGTATCATTGAATCACTAACAACAATAATTCCCTTACAAAATTGCAAAAAAATTTTAACAAATAAATGAAAAGAACCTATTTTCTGAAGGTCGAGCTAGCTATGGTGTAGTTGTTGATGTCCACATAGCTCCAAGTCCAATAATTTCTTGTTGAAAACCCAACTAACTCCCCAATTAACCACTCTACCACACTAGAAGTACTATTCTTCCTTCTAGTCCCCCGAGTTGTAAGGGGGCATAGAGAACAAAGCACTAACCAAGGAGTGCAAGCCTATATTTAAATATCTGAATCTCTTAAGAACTCACCTTTCTAAAATGAAAATCGTCACACTAGTTCATAATTTTTTGATTATGAACTCCATACAACAATAAGGTGCATAAGGTTTCCTTTCCCCTTCATGCTCTCTTCCTTATATAAGAAATTTCTTTGTGACACTTGTCAATTATATGCAAAATTAGTCTTTAATCCAATTATCTATTTTTCATAATTCACCCTCAATGTATCACCTTTTGATGAAGGTGTACATGAGTTCCCTTTTTTACTCTTAGATGTCCATTTATCCCATGGACCACTCCCCTAATTGTGGGTGCATGTTTCTTTTAACTCAAGTCCACTAAATAATAACTCATAGATTCACTAGGACTCTTCATTTGCTCCTATTCTAATTATTTTCTATTTATTTATTCTCTTTTATTAATTTCATGCAGACACCCTTCCATAGTCTTCATTCTAAAACAATTTCTTTTCTTTTGCAAAAATAAACTAGATGCAAAATCCTATATGCTAATTCAAATGCATACATTTCCAATTCACTTGATTTCCAAGGTACCACTTATATGTGTCCTTCAAACAATAATTAGTGTTCCTTTATTTTCTAGTTGACTTGATTACCAAGGTTCCACTTCTATGTGTCCTTCAAACAATCATCATTGTTCCTTTGTTTTCCAATTCACTTGATTGCCAAGGTGTCACTTCTATGTGTCCTTCAAACAATCATTATTGTGAATCTTTTCTTTGTGTGGGGAGAGTGATATAGAGATTTAAGAGTCATTACCTCAAATCATTCTTCTACATCCTATGTGATACTAATGGAGGTTGAGGAATAAGTTGGTTCTTATTGCACACCCCTGATCTTCCTTATATGTGACCAAATCGTTGGCCTACCCATACAACACACGCCACCCAAGAAAATATGATAGGGCTTTCAAATTGTGCGTTGGTTGCTAGTGAGAGTCAGTAGTCAATCGGTGTGCCCTCAATTTTGTTTTCTATTCTCTATGGCCCCCTTACTTACACTTGAGAGACATTTAGCAAATCATTATACCCATGACTTCACACTCAACACATGCATCAGTAGCGTTGCACAATATAATAACTTATCAAGATTTATCCACTTTTGACAATAATATTAATCATATTTTCTATGGACTTTATTCAAAGTCAAATTGATTTAGATTTATGAATTCCTAATCATAAGATAAAATTTATTCATAATTCATTCTATCCATTTATTTAAATTCAAAATCAATGTTTATTCACATCTATGGAATAATAAAATAATTCAGACAAAAAAAAATCATATCTATGGAATAATAAAAGCATTCATTTTCATTTGTTTAATTGGGCCATTTTCAAATAAGTGCCCTCAATAGATCTAAAATCAAAGTTAGACACAAAGGAGGGAATTACAAAGACTACAAAACTTGTTGGCACATAGTTTTTTGTGACTGGGAGTTTCAACAATGACAAGAGGTTTAACCAAGTTTAAAATTGAGAATTTTGATGGAAATAATTTCTCCCTAATATGGAATATGAACATCGATGATTTGCTCGTTCAAAACGAACAAGCCCTAGACTTGAAAGGGGTTGCAAAAAAATGAACAACATCATAGATGAGGAGTGGATAAAGTTGGCTTGGAAGGTGATTTATACAATTCATATTTTCTTATCATAATTTGTTTGTCCAATTGTGTCGAAGAAAAGACCATGGAAGCCCTTTGAGAGAAACTTGGGAATCTGTATAAGGCTAAATTGACAACAAATATGGTTTTCTTGGAAAAAACCTTTATCATCTGAGGAGGAAGGAGGATTCAACTATAGTAGATCATTTGAATGAGCTTAATACATCATGCTTTGATGGCATATCCATGTCCCTGTGCATACTCTTTTTACCCCATTTTCTCACCATTACCCTGATGCTCCAATGGAACCCTTAAAAATACATTTTTTTATATATACGCAGGTCACAAGTATACAACCTACGTATACTCAACTTGCACCACTGTCACCCATGTACATCGGGAATTATGCTAAAAAAAAAATATTTGGATTTTTCCCCATTAAGTAATGAATGACTTGATCCTTGGCCTTCCATATACTGGGAAACACTCTGATTCGACCCTTCACTTCCCATTGAAGGGCTATATATTGAGCTACTATGAAGCATTAGAGGAGGAGAACTTTGGAGAGCAGGGATATTATAGTGAAATTATGCCCCATTCTTATATGCTTGAGTCTTCATCCCTTTGTCCAGCTTGAAGCAGTAATTGGTACTATTTCCTAAGCTTGCCTTTATCTTTGTGAGATTCCCTTTGTATGGAGGACTGAAGTGGGAGAGGCCCAGGGGAGGGAATCGGTTTCTCAATTTCGATGAGGTGCAAACAGAGTTTGTCATTTGTATCTCTATTCATATTAATAGAAATATCCATTTCTCGTCCATTACATGTGCAATTATTAATATTTGTATCCATGGATGTAATTACTTTGTTCACATGTTTTAACTGAATATGATTGCTTAGACTCTAACACTTTACATATATCATGCTTGTATATCTTGTTATTGTTGAGGACAATATGTAAGTACAAGTTTGATTGAAATCTCAACATGTATCTACGTCAAACGTCTAGAATAAGGTACACTTCTTGTCTGTTAGTGTTAGTTTCATTCATATATTTAGCATGCTATGAAATGGGTTTATTTCTGCTGTCATCCTATCTATTGTGGCCCATCCCAAGCCATAGGAACTTTTCTCTGTAACAATAAGGGTTCAAAAAGGTATATCATAGTCCAAATCTAATTCTAGAGGATGCAAGATAAAAGGGAACTTCTATAAATGTGGAAACCAGGGCACTCGAGGAAGGATTGTTAGAATCTAAAGAAGGAAAAGAAGGATAAAAATCCAAATAAAAAATTAGTCAAGGATAGTGTACTAGATTCAGAAGAGATAGAAACATGTGAGGATTTTTTCCTTATTAACAATAGACCTCTCTTATGTGCTTGGTTTTGTAATTAGGTGCATATTTTGATGTGTCTCAACATAGAGATTGGTTTTTCAAATATTACTCCTATTGTGGTGGGATATTCTACTTTGGCAATGATCATCCTTTAAAAATTTTGGGAAGAGGGGATATTAGTATCAATATGGATGATGGGAAATAAGGTTATGATATGTACGACATGTATCGGATCTACGAAACAATTTACTCTTAATCAAAATGATTGATAAATTGGGTTATTCTCATATATTTGGTGATAGCCATTGCAAAATTACCAAATGATCATTAGTGGTAGAAAAAGGAGAATATTAGGAGACCCTATATTGTTTATGTAGTGATACAATAACAAATCATGCAACAACAACAAAATCAAGTATTTTTTTGTAGTAGTATTGATGTGGCATCAACAACTTCAACATATGAGTAAAAAAGGTTTAAAAATTATGCATGACTGAGATATTCTTTCTGGGATTAAGTCTTGTAATTTAGACTCATCTCAAAACTGTATTTTTGGTAAATAGAAGAGAATTTGGTTTACTACAAGGTATGGTACAAGTTTTGATGTTTTCAACATATTCATTTTGATATATTTGGACCAATCCCACTTTGTCTATTAATGGTGCCAGATAATTTTTAAGTTTTATTGATGATTATTATAGAAGAGTGTGGGTGTATGTTTGGAAAAATAAGTCTAATTACTTTGATAAAATTAAATACTTCAAGGAATTTGTAGAGAAAATTTTGTGAAAATTTATTTTATGGCTCGATTTAGATAGTTGTCGAGGAGAATATTGCTCCAAGGATTTTGTTAAAGTTTGTACAGAGCTAGGAATTAAGCACCAATGGATCATTGTTCCACATAATCCAAAACAAGATGGTGTGGTTGAGCAAATGAAACACACAACCATGGAAAGTGAAAGAAGCATGCTCAACACATCTAGGTTGGATAATGGATTTTGGCCTAATGATATTAATACAACTACTTATCGGATTAACATATCACCTAGAATTGAGTTGAATGGAAATATTCCAAAGGAGGTTTGGTGTGACAAGCCAATTAATTATTCTCATTTGCGTATCTTTGGTTTTAATGCATTTTACTATGCGCCTAAGGAAAATAGGTCCAAGCTTGATCCAAAGTCAAGGAAATGTGTTTTCTCAATTATGATAATATAGTAAAAGGGTATAGACTGTGCGATTATACTAACTGTAAGGTAATGATTCTTCAGAATGTTATTTATAATGAAAATCCATGCAACAAAAGGAGGTACAACAACCACCCAATATTGTACTTGTTGAAGTAGAAATGAGTGAATATGAAAACAAAAATGAAGCTTTTGATCAACATGAATAGCAAACAATTTAGCAGACATAAATTAGAATATCTACATGTCCCAGGAGATGTCATGAAAGGTATTCTCTTTATTTTCAATCTTATTTTTATTTATAAATTGATGATGATGAACCCAGTTCATTTTAGGAAGCTAGAGAATCTAAGAATACAGATAAATGGAGGAAATCCATTGATTAAGAAATGGAAGTACTACAAAATAATGAAGCATGGGAACTTGTGGATATCCCAAGAGGAATAAAGGTTGTTGCAAATGAGTGGGTGTATAAAGTAAAGAAGAACATTGATGGGTTGTTGGAATGTTATAAAGTTCGCTTGGTGGAAAAATGTTATATGCATAAGTTAGGTGTAAATTTTAATGAAATATTATCTACAGTTGTGAAGCTAAATGCTGTAAGAGTTTTACTTGTACTTGCAACAACACAAGATTTAGAATTATAGAAAGTGGATGTAAAAGCTTCTTTTGTGCATGGTGATCTTGACGAAGACGTTTGTATGGATCGATCAGAGGGATATAAATAAAGAGGAAAAAACCATTTCGTTTGTAGACTCAAGAAATATCTATACGGATTGAAACTGGTTCCAAGAATGTGGTACATAAAATTTGACACATTCATGAAGAGCCAAGGTTTCAATAGAAGTGAAGCTAACCATTGTGAATATTATAAGAGATTTTCTTATGGTAGTTTTCTTATCTTGCTACTGTATGTTCATGAAAAGTTGGTTGCAGGGACCAACATGAATAAAACCATTGATATTAAGGCTCAGTTGGATAGGACATTTGAAATGAATGATTTAGGAGAAACAATCAAATTCTAAAGATGAATATACACAATGAAAAAACATGTAGGGATATTTGGTGAAGTAAAAAGTCATATAAATAAAAGATTTTGCAGTGCTTCAATATGTAGAATGAAAAACTTATTAGCAACCCACTTCATGTAGACTTGAAGTTATCTTCCAAACATTGTCCTAGCATAGAAGTAGATAAGATGAGCTTGTCTTGTGTACCGTATTCATTATAAGTAGGGAAACTCATGTTTTCAATGCTGAGAACTAGATCGTATATTTCCCAAGTAGTGAGAGTTGTTAGTTGATTCATCCAAATCCTATTAAGGTTCATTGGCATTCTATGAAGTGGATACTCTAATATTTAAGAGGCACTTTATATGCTTCTATTTGATCTAGGTTGAAATTTTTTAAAATTAAAGGTTTTGTATATTTTGATTTTGGTGGAGATAAAAGAAGGACCAAAGTGTACCGCATGATACACTTTCACTCTTGCTAGTGGAGCTATAAGATGGACATCTAAGTTGCAGCCAATGTTGGACTTATCAACCAATACACTAATAGAATATGTGGTAGAAACTAAGGCCAGTAAAGAGGCAATATGACTAGAGAAAATAATGGATGACTTCAAAATGATGTAGGGGAATATCACTTTGCATTGTGATAGTTAAAGTGTTGTTTACTTAGTTAAGAATCCAAAATTTCATGATCATATGAAGCATATTGATATTAAGTGCCATTTCATAAGAAAATTGGTGGAAGAAGGTAGGATCCTATTGGAGAAAATTGATATTGATGAGAATACTGCACATATGCTTACAAATTTTATTTTCAATAGAGAATTTTTAATGGTGCAAAACTTCTCCAGGATTGATGAAAATGTGATAAAGCAACATTGAGCAATGTAACGTGAGTAGAAAACATAGGAAATAAACTTCATGTATATTGAATTCAAGTGAGTTTATGATAGGAGGTGAAGTCAATATCCAAATCTTTGACATTTTCATGTAAAGTGATACACGACTATCCATTCATGTGATTCATATGCACTAGGGAGGTCATAGAGGGGGCCAAATAGAACCCCAAGATGCAAATTTCTAGAACCTTCTAGTGTATTCATGTTCCCTCTAGCACCCTATTATGTATTGAATCAAAAGGGAAGTGATCCCTGGAATTATATCATGTAAGAAAGAAAGAATTGTCAACTTTTTTACGAGTAATAATAAATAATTGAAGCTTCCATTGAGTCGTAGTTTTACTTGTGCACAACATGGTTCCCACATAAATATTGTGTTCTATTTGTATTGTTTCTTTCTTCTATTTTTAGCTTTTTCTAACAATTTTGGGGTTTGGGGTTGAAGTTAGTGAATCAAGTAGTGTGTTACGCCCTAATTGTTTAGCACATTCCCCCTATAATGTGACTCTTTACCCCGTATATGGTGGTGGATTCCATATTATTGATGTAGTATTGGGTCTATTAGTGGGTTTATTAGTTATTAATGTACACCTATATCTCATATATAGAGGAAGGAGATATTCTCATGTTAGTAAGCATTGTATCATGTCTTGTCTTGGACACATAGTACATTGTGTAAGGATATTCCTCCCTCGAAGAGGATTGTTATTTATCTCTATGTAATGCACCGAGAATTAATAATTTATTATTAATTATGTTGAAAAATAATTTTACTATTATTCTCATTATTCTCATTATTTTATTACTTTTAGCAAAAAGTAAAAAATAAAATATTTTGTAATAAATCATTTTTTATTTAACAAAATATGTCGAAGGGGGAAAAAAGTGGATATAGTTGTTAAAGAGTGTTTGTTGAGCCATAAGAGGAAAAGCCAAGTGGTTGAAGCCACTTAGTGAGAACTGAAAATGTAGGAGGCATCATCCCAAAAAATCAGGTCACAACTCCTAGTTCAGTGCTAAAGAGTAGGAGGCTCGTAAATAAGCAAGTCCTAGGAAAAATACTATATTTTAGTATGTCCATGAGCAGCAGAAGGCTAGCATTGGATGAGGATTGAATTTGTGAATGCAAGAGATGGCACATTGAAGGATTTTTCTCTTATGGTTTAGCGAACAGGATCGGGGGTTTTGGAGCAAGTAACTTGGATTCTCTGGGAGTTAGTTGGCAGGAACAAATTTTCCACTTTTGTTTTCCTAGAATTGGTTCCAGGTTTATAATCCATGTTTTAAAATTTATGTAGAATGTTTTATTCTAGATCTGAAGCGTTAACATAGGACCTAGTATGTATCGGTTAGTCTAATTATGCTATGATTAAATGTTTAGTAGCAATTAGGAAGTTCTTTGATTAGACGTCTATACTTGAATTAAGAACTCTGTTTTTATTTAAAAGTAGAATTTTGCACTTAAATGGATATGTATCGAACTATTTCCAATTTATTCCTATGTGACCGATTTAGTACTGCATTGTTGCACTCCTTATTTATATGATTTTCTTAGTCTACAATTCGAAACTAATATTAGGTGGAATCCTTTAATCATGTTAGTGTAAGTCTATTTTACTTCAGATTTAATAGAGTAAGAAATACACACACACACACACATATACTCTATTTTCTAATCTTTAAAATATTAAATTATATATATATATATATATATATATATACACACACACACACACACAGAGACGGGAATATCATCACCGAATTCTTTACTTATATAGAATTATATTAGAATGCAACCATAAGATATTATTAATGTATATAATAGATCTGTATGATTAAAACATATGAAATAATCTTAGATTATGATTATAATACAATAATTATGCAATCTATATGGATCCAAATTATTATTTATTTAAATAGTAAATGTAATAAAACTATACATCAATATTCTACAGAATGATGACCATTTAAACCAGACGTATGAATCTAAGCAAACAACGCAACCATATCAAGGATCCAAAACATACATCATCTATGAATTAGATTATCTAAATCGTAGATCTACATCAATAAAATCAGAGCGAAAATTATCAAAATCTAAACCAATTAACATGCTACAAGCCACCATAGACAAATCAATATTTTATAAGTCCTCTCCTAAAATCAAATCAAGGAAATATGTTAAAACAATCTTTTTAGATTTTGCATAAACAAACATATACAGATTGAATATCCTAAGCTAGAGATACACTATCCAAGAAGTAAATTAAATACAAATAAACAATCAAACCAAATATAAATATATTCACAAATTGGTGCGCTAGATGTTATGGCTATATTCACTACATCAAACACCATTCATGAAACAAGATTTCATTTTCCCCAAGGACCGACGTTAAAGCCATCACTGATGGCAGTCGAGCCTTACATAAAATCCAAATGCTATCTACTATACAAGTAATCACAGAACCTATGGGTCGCTTCATTATTTCAACAAACAAAGTAAAGATAGGGTCATAATTTCCATATAATGGATACCACTATATACGCAGAGTCAAAACCATTAGTATAACATACAAAAACCTCCATCGTATTCACCAAATGAAGGCAGGTTTATAACATCAAACTAATTACTGTGTTCATGGTCGTAAGACCATCGATGATGGAAATCATTGATTTTAATTAAAAAGTCACACGCTTAACAAAAATAAAAATGCATATTGGAATTGCACAACCCCGAAGGCCGAGCATCATTATTAATATTCAAATCATATAATAAGAAGTGGTTGTAAGACCATCTCTTATGGCTTCCACGCTCTTTAGAAAACAACTTTAAAATAGTAAGAGAATGGGATTAAGTCCATTCAAAATGGCACCCAAATCCTATCAAGAAATTACTAAAAATAGTACATAACTTCTAAATCACATTGTTGAAGCAATGGCTACAAATCTAGTGCAAGGAAAACATTAAGAGTTTTATAAATGCATGTAATCAAAATCAAGAACTTATCTGAAAAACGATTGTGGCTACCACTCGTAACCTCACGGATCCTACCGAGCGTCACCTGCAACCACAAGTATGGTTTAGTCAGTATGCTTCTCGAAACTATAAGAAAAAACAAGATTTTTAATTAAGGGTTGAGAAAATCTTACCTAGGCATTTGGAAATGCAAACTTGGGAGGAGGTGACCCTGTCGCCTCCCTCTCCAGCACCTTCAACCTGCACATTTTCATATTACAGTCTGAAATCGAAATTGATGTAAACAAAAAAAATTGAGAAATTTCGGTTTGAACCCTTACCTTGCCGTTTCGCAGAGAGGACCAAGGGTCGGCTCCTCCGGAGTACCCTTATCCCTCCTCTTCCTACAAACATAAATGAAGAACTCAATATTTGCTTAATGTTAAATCGGTTACCAACTAAAATGCAGAAGTTTAATTCTAGGTTAAATCCTTACTTGTTAAACAGACATTTTGAATGGCGAGGTCATGGCAAGCCTAGTTGTAGCACAAAATCTGCAATGTAGTCCTCCATAGAAATCGGGGAAGCCTAGTAACACCTCGGGGAAGATACAAAAAACAATTTGTTAGCACATATGTAAACTGGAAAAACCCACACGCCATCATCACTCATGAATAGAGCAGAGCTCTTCAGCTCTTGTCGGCTACACAGAAGAACAAAAACTTGTACATTTCCACCATGACCAGAGCAGATTTCAGCACTTCCTTTCCATGCAAACTAAACAAGCCAAATGAGGTTTCAGACAGCTTCCAAGGACATTAAACATATGTCTAAACCCTAGCTGCAAATATGGATAGATTGACAGTGGAGAACGAAGCTTAGGAGCTACATGGAAGGCCTAGTTGCCTTATCAACTCGTAGCGAGGACACACTTTAATTATTGAATTCAACCAAGGACAGAGTCTAATAACTCTTGACCGGTAAATCAAGAGCCATACTATATTTCAAATCAAGGTATAAACAAAATATGCCAAGAACCATAACTCAATGTGAATCGTGGGGTAAGGCATACCATGAATATAAACCATATATTCTTATATTTCCAAAACATTATTTAAAAACCCTTGCACTTTATTAATATAACGAAGGGTCACCATATGGTTAAGACCATATTCCTTTACAATACGTAAGCCTTGTTCTTAGGGGAAGGATCATAACATACCTTAAGCTTAGGATAGGGTAAGGCCTAAGGCCTGTAAAGGTTCACATTAAATTAATTGAATACATAATGTATGGATTCTAGACTAGGGGTAGTCTCCCCATCCTTGGGGCATCAATGCCCTAGTGAAAAAAATTAAATCGGGAAACAAGTCAACTAATAACATCACCTGTGTGAGTAAGACTTCGGTTTTGAATGAAGCTAGGAAATGTCACAACAAGCAAAAACTGATACATGAGACAGGATAAAGATATTAAAACTTACAGGAGTAAATCATAAGAAATATGCTAGTAAGTACAGTAAATAAATGAATGTAATTTTTTTTATTTACGTTTTTAGGTTTGTTACATAATGGTATCAGAGCACAGTTACAACACTAGGCCTGAATTGGCTCAACACTTACACTGATAAAGAAACAAACAAAAAAACTAATTTTACTTTATTTTTTGGTTTAAATTTTCTTACAAAGTAGAAAGAGAAGGATCATTTTATTTTGCAGGAAAACATGGCAGATGCAGAGATGCATGCATAAGAAGAACATTAACCAGAAAATCCTTTAAATAATGAAGAGGGAAATTTAAGGGTTGGGGAAATTTGGGTAGACTTAAACGACAGTCAAGATAATAAATGTGAACTATGAAGAACTATGAAAGAATTTATATCAGAGCTAAGAAAGGTTAAAGAAGATAATGAACGAATCCTAAAATATCAAGAAGAATTTAAAGCTATCCTATTAGCTAAAATACATAACGACAAAAAAGAAAAGAATAAGGAATATGAACATGATATACTTAAAACTGCACCTTACAAATGTAAGGGAAGGAAGATGGAATTTTCCATCCATAAACCTAAAACTTTCGGTGAAGAATCATTTAAACATAACTCAGGAAAACAACAAGATTCAAGTGAAAGTAGTGATGATAACAAAAAGAAAATAAATACAGACCTTGTGAGGAAATATCTGTGGAGTTTAATAAGATTAAACCACCAATTTTTAATGGGGAAATTGAGAAAGGTGAAGAGGCGGAAGCCTGGTTATTAGCAATGAAAAAGTATTTCCAAATATACAACTAATCTAACGAATTAAAAGCTAAAATGGACATCTATAATTTGACTGAAAAGGAATATATATGGTGGAAGGATATAAAGAAGGTCAAGGGAATAAAGGAAATATATGTAACTTGGAAAATGTTTAAAAATATTTTTAAAAGAAAATACTTATCTGAACAATACTACGAAGAGAAGGCCAAAGAATTCTATGATTTGAGGCTAGGATCCATGGCTATGAAAGAACTATGCAGTACGTTTTTGAGCTACTTCATTGTGTACCTTACATAATTGATGAAAAGTCCAAAATACAATGTTTTCTCAATTTCTTGCCTATGATGTTCAAAGAACGGATTGATTATGATAATCCAAAGACACTAGAGGAAGCGATGAGAAAGGAAAATTTATGTTAGGACCAAAACAAAAATAAAAGGGAAAATGTACCAAGTTGCATTCCAGGAATTTTGAGGTCTAAAATGGGCCTCCTAAGGAAAATAATAAAATAATAGTGTTGAGGCCTGGAAAATCACAGGTAACAATAGTTAGGGATTCTCCCCAGTAAATGCTCCCAACTAGCTCGCTACTGTTTGGTATGAGGAATCCGTCCAGTTTACGGTCCGACTACCGTAGGTCAAGTAACAAAATAAAAGGTTTTACCGGTTACGGCCCGGTCCACCGTGTATATTTTTAGTTTTTTGAATTTAAGTATGATGTGCAAGTGCCTATCTAAAAATGCAGATGGATAGAGATAACGAGGAGTGTCACAATGTGATGCGCATGTTCTTACCTCTCGTCTTAACTGTTCTCACATCTAAATCACACGCAGCAAGAAACTAAATATCAACTAACTAACCTATCCCTAGGGAGAAGAATTAACAGTTAACAATGAGTAATGTATTTTTGCACATGTATTATGAACAATTACAAATAGCTATTATTTATTTCAGAATACTTGAACATTAAGAAAAATATTGACAACAAGATAGCTTATTGTTTATGACAACCTCCATTACTCACAGTGGAAATTTCATAGAATAAACTATAAGACATTCATAACATAAACAGTAATGCAATGAGTTAGAACGATCTCACAGTTAATGGACATAAGCTGAAAACAAAATAGTTCACATTCAACTGATCCACAGCAAAGCATTTGAAACATTCCACCAAACTTTCTCCAGCAGAAACTTGTAATTCTTTATTGCAAAAGGAAGTAGTTCTTCTTACAATAACTCTCAAAAATTGCAAGGGAAAGAAGTCTCTTCTACATCTAACTCTCCTATATGTATACAAAAAAGCAAAACTTTTGGGCTTCCCCAACATTTCAATCCCAAATTTTGTCTTGTAGTGAGTGCTCATAAGTTATACAATATATTACATTTAAAACAAAAATTTAATAGAACACTTTTATGAAGAGGGCCCCGCTTGGTCATTTATGAACTTTTTCCACACTTGGGCCTCTGCTGCTATGCTTTCAAAATCGGAGGGTTCAAGGAAGAGGATATTTATCTCATACTTAGCAGCCTGATTCTTAACCACTTCTATTATGGCCGGACTCAGGCGCAACTGATCTTCAAGTAAGTGGATGCTTACTGTTGCATGAGCTACTGCATTGTTTATAATTTGTTCATCTAGATCCTTAACTTGTTGGATCTCCTGCTCATCTTCCTAATACATGTTCTGTAGTTGTTCTATGAACAGCTCATGTTCTGGTATCACATCCAGTCTTTTATCTATAGTAACCTGGCATCTATTGTATGTGACCAGCATTCTTCTGTAGTATTCAACACATAAACCTTTCATTTTCTTTACTATTTTCTTGAATTCTTCCGCAGTATTAATTGCAAACTCCAATAGGTCATAATCCTGCTTTAAACTATGTCGATCTTTAGCTGGTAGCTCCGCAGGGGTCTCCTCATTTGTTTCTATCCACACTATCCTTCCTGTCAAGACCTCCAAAATATATTGAGATTTGTTTACAAAATATGAAGTGGTGTGCAAGATTTCTTCTAATCTTCTATCTATTTGTACAATCTTACACCTTTCTTATTCAATGCACATTTGCATATGGTGGATCTTTCTTCTCTGAGTTAGAACATGCTCCTTTAGAGGCTGGACATTAGTCTTCTGTTCCATAGCATCTTTCAGCGATGCTGTCAATGAAGCATTGTGTCCCTCCAAAACTACTACCTGCATTTTATATTGTTTTTCCTTTTCTTCCGTGGCAGCCTTCTCTAATTCTAACTCGATGATCCTGTTTTGCAACTAGACCTTCTCTATACCTAGAGTTTTGTAGGACACCTGAAGGTCATTTTTCTCAGTCTTCAGCATTTGATGCTCTAGTTGTAGCCTCTGTAGTTCTGCTAAGCTGTTCTGGGCATCCTTTTCTATTTTCTCTACTGAGACTTCTAAGGCCATCTTGTTTGCCTGCGGAGTCTATAGTTCTATCTTTGAAGTCTTCACCTCATTCTGCATATCCTCAAATTTCCTCTTTAGCTTATGACCTTCATCCCTCTCTTTCTTCAAAGTTTCCTTTAATTGTGTTGCATTATTTTTCGATTGCTCAAGGTCTGTCATAAGCCTATATACATTGTCTTCACTGGCCTGGGTTAATGCCACCCCATTTCTGGATTTCAGTCGTGGATCTACATCTGTACCATACACCACGGTTTTCTGAGTTATCATCTTTCCTGATTGTCCTCCGGTTTCAACCTTCTTTTCGGTTCTTTTGACAATCCTTTTCTTTTCCTTGTCATAGAAAATGGCGTTGAAATCAGATATCTCTTCTCCTTCTTTTTGTATTAAAGGTATCAAATTCATTCCAGAAAAAACAACTTGTTCTTGAGTGCTACCAGAAGTTGCAGCAGGCTCCTGGGAATCAGGATTATCTTGTCCCTGCCCCTGATCTGTATGATCATGTTCATCATGGGTATCTATTGGTTCAGTAGTCTGTTGATCTTTCTTAGATCCTGTCAATCTTAAACCTTCAGTTTCTTCTTGTTTTTTCTTTATCTCTGCTTCTACAGCTCTTTTCCTCTCCTCTTCTTCTTTCTTTGATGCTTCCTCTGCAGCTCTCTTTCTTTCTTCTTCTTCATGCTTTAGCCAACTTTCTACCTCTTGTGCTAGCCTTCTAGCATCTTCTTCTCTTTTTCTGGCCTCTGCTTCTTCAGCTGTCTTCTGTGTGGTTTTTCCCTTTCTGGCTACAATGGTGATTTTCTATTTAAATCACTTCTTTAATGCAGTCATATTCCTTGCATTTCTGAAGATTTTTTCATCCTTGTCCTAGAAATTTGTGTATTCAAAATGAACATTTGCCTCCTTACAATGCTCTGCAACCTTATTTTGGGAGTCATTCCTGTGGAAGTTCATCTCACCAAAATGGAAGTGTTCTAGCTCCTGCACGAATTCTACAGTCATTTTCACCTTTGAAAGTTTATAACTCCCCAGCCAGAAAGGTATGGCAGGATATGTTGCCTTCTTATGTTTGAACAAGAAGCTTCCAACACCATCAATGTATACCTGCCTGACTGCTTCTTTATGTAACACATAATCAGTGGCATATTTAGGGAGTAGAGAAGGTGCCCTAGAGCCACCATACATTCTGATATACATCCCCTCGTCAGTCAGATAATAATTTCCATATTCTTCAATAACCTTGAACACTTCTTTTGACATGCAGTTGCATTTAGTCAGGAAAATCAGGGTGTACAAAGGCATGATGAAGTTTTCACATATCTCTTTGTAGTGGCTATAGTATTTGTGTGCCCAAAATAATTTGTATGCAGTGTATACAGGGGTCCTGTCCCTATCCCAATTACACCTCAAGGATGGAAAGGACTGGGTACATACTATACAATCAACTAAGATAGAGCTCATGTAGAACTCTGACTTCTTTTGTGATACCCCTCCCAAAGCTAAAGATATGCATGCTAAGAGGCTATTGGACACTATGTTTTCCCAATTGAATATGGTTCCTTGGGTGGCTACATAGAAAATAATTGGCATCCATCCCAATTTGAAGCTCTTCCTGTGAGCTCTCCCAAAAATCATGTTCAGCATCAATGCTATAAATCTGTAAGGGGTCCGGAGAGTGGCTGTATCATATTGTCCTGATGGCTTGGGTTGAAAGTTCTTCCCTGGTATCATCATTCTTTTGACAGTTTCAACCAAGTCCAAATTTGTCTCCTTCAACCAGCTTTCAGTTAAGTAAATTTGAGCAGGAGGCAAGTGGTATGCCATTGAGACATAAGCAGGACTGTATACATCATATCCCTGTTTAGCAGTATTCTCCAAAATCATCGTATTTACATCTCCCCTAGGCGGAATCCAACCAATCACCTCTGAGCACGGGAACAACTCAGGTCCCGTGGCCACTTTCATAAGGGCATATTTCTTGATGTTTGCATAAATAGTTAGTTCTTCAAATCCTACATTAGGCACATTTTGATTTTCAATCATCATGTATATATCACCCCATTTATAGTCTGGCTCTACCCCGGTGGTGGCTTTGGTATCTTCATATATGTATTCCACCTTGGTGATGATTTCCACCTCTGGTTCTGCCTATGCAACATGAGCCTTCTTCTTTTGTATTTTAGACATATCTCCTTTGAAAAAATTACCCTGTCATAAACACCACATGTTCTTAGACCATTTGATCTTTTAGTTATTGTTTCAATAATGAAGAAAAACTGTACAACCTATTTACCTCTTCCATATGCATTCTCACAGATAAGATATACAGAAAATTAATGCATAAAAGAAAATGACAAGGAAAAAGGAACTTCTGCAAGTTGGGTATAAAAATCCTCTAAGTCCGTCTGCAACTAAAACATAACCTTGATAGAAAACTCATCATTAAACTCAGAATGCAATCGAAATACTCTAACTCTTCAATAACAAGAAACACACTATCAATGGGGTTAATCCTTAAATTGTGAGACCCTATATTATAAATGAAAATGTGGAAATCCTATCTCAACCAAAATATTGAAAAACCCCCACCGTTCCATGAAACTAAGGTAAGCGCCTATGAAAACTGAAAACTCCCCCCAGACGGCCATAAACAACCCTAAAAAAGTCGGTGCAGACATCGTAACGCTTGTCTACACCAACTACCTAAAAATTTAGACCGGGAAAGAGCATCCATAACGGCTCACAACACAGGCTCAAGAAATTCCCACCACCAAAACCGTCAATCTAACTGATACCTCATGCCTTAAGGATAAATATTCATTTTAAACAGCTAACTACACCACTGCGGGAAAACCTAACTAGGGGAAGACCCTAGTTCCCAAAATGGCCAATAAAATCAAGAGCAAGGAGAAACCATGGTTGTCCTACTTGGCAAGTAGGCTGTGCAGTCAGTGAGACGACGCAAGAATTTCCACAAAATAAAACCAATCCAATGAAATTCGGACAGCTGGGCATGGAGGTATAGTTCGATCAACAAGGATGGAGTGGACGTGTTTTTCAACTAGGATAATAATAAACAAATACCCCGCCCCAATATATAATAACCCTTGGTAAATATAATGGCGAGAAAAACCCTATCGGTGAGCAGAATAACTAAGTATCGGGTGATTAGTTCACTAAGGAGCTGCAATGGCAGGCGACGAACAAACTATGGGTTCCGCAACCAACTAAAATCATCGGCGATCGAAGGCTCTAAGGACTACGGATCGATGATCTTAAAACTAAACATCTCCGCAGTGTCGGCATTTCAAAGCTGGAAGCTTCTGCAACATCGGCGATATAAAGCACTAAATGCCGCCATAGTCACGTATCAGATATCGGAGCCACTAACTAATAATGTGTCGACAAATGAGCAAACTAAATGTCAAAGAGATAGTGTGATCGCCCACCACAACGATGGATAACAAACTTACTGCGGTCCCCGCAAATCACAAAACCGTCAGCGATCGAAACAACTAATGACTATGCATCAAAAACTCAAAGCTTAACGTTGCCACCGTGTCGGCAACACAAAGGACTAGCCCTTCGATCAATTTTCAAACATCGTTCCGATAATGAAAAAGAAAACAAATCATTGAAAAGCAAAAGGTTTAGGCAATAAAACCACGGATTCGGCAAGGATAAGAGTTTTTCGTCGGGGCGTTTGCTGTTTTCCCTCCAAAACGACGGCGATGTAGAAGACTTATACTCCGACCTTGATAAAACAAAATCGCTGACAATCAAAAAAGTTTTGAAAAATAAAACAAAGGAGATAAAAGCGCATCAGCGAAAAACATGACTGTCCATCAGGACCTTCATTTTTCACCTTCCGAAACGGCGGCTGCATAGAAAAATAATGCCCCGATTCATTGTTCAACCAACTTTCGACAGCGATAAAGGAAATAAAAACTTTAAGTTCCATAGTCAAAAGCATTAGCTAGACAAAAGGCAGTTTTATATCATTCAACTTCCGAAATGAAGGAAAACAGTTGACCTCAATTCAACCTCAAAAAATCCAAATTTGTAGCAGAGGGAAAAAACAGAGTTCAGAAATCCAAACAATCCCAAGCAAGATAAAATTAAAAGGAGGGCCCAATTTTTTTTAGAAATTTGGGAAACAGGTTGCAGCTGCAACAAATAGTTAAAATAATAAAATAATATTTATTAATTTTGGAGGAAAAAAGGAAAAAAACTACTTTTGTGTTCATATTTTTGACATATCGCCCCGTGTTTTTAGTCAAATTTCGATTGAGAGAGCTTGATAGATGCGAAATTTGATTCTGCATCCAACAAGTACCCACATTGCATACTTTTGGCAGACCCCACTACCCCAAAAACAAGAAATACCTAAAAAAACATGATGATGACATCATCATCATGTTTTTTTAGGTATTTCTTGTTTTTGGGGTAGTGGGGTCTGCCAAAAGTATGCAGTCTGGGTACTCGTTGGATGCGGAATCAAATTCCGCATCCAAAGATTCTGCATCCAACGAGTTCTCCCAATCAAATTTTGAGTAAAAACACAAGGAGATATGTCGAAAATACGAACAAAAAAAGTAGTTTTTTTTTATGACAAATATATCAATTCAACCATTATGGTTGACTCATTTTATTGGAATTCTATTGGTTCTTGAATTCCAACTCACAAGAACTTATTGTTGGCGCGTTTTCCTATAAGGCCCATTTTAGACCTCAAATTTCCTCTAATGGAAGAATAAAAGGAAAAATAATTTTTATCCAAGAAGGAAACAAATTAAATTCCACAAAATCATGGGGAATAACTATAGGGGTATCAAGGTAATAACTACAAAAATTTTAAACCACAAAATTATGGGGTATCAAGGTAATAACTACAAAAGTTTTAAACCACAAAATTATGTAGTAAAAGAACCTCCTATTATTTTTAACAAGAACCCAGCACAAAAAGAACCCTTAAAATATTGGGAGTGTGGCGGGCCACATTACTTTAAATACTACCCAATAAGAAAGAATAATTTTCATGTTCACTCCGTCTAGGAAGCAGTTATAGTTGGAGACATGGCAAGGAGCATGCCCAAAATTTGTACTACATTAGAAAACCGACAAGCATACCATCAGAATTCCATGGTTGAAATCGAAGGTATGATAAACGGTCAACCTATTTCCATTTTGATTGATCCAGGCGCAAGTCTGAGTTATATATCACCTAGAATAGTTGAATTATGTAAATTAGTACCAGAAAAGTTTGATAAGTTGTGGCTGGTACAATTAGCCACCGGTACTAAACATAAAGTCACTAGTCTTGTTAAGAATTGTAAATTGATGATGAATGATTTCATTATGCATGTTGATTTGAATATTCTTCCTTTAGGTTCCTATGATATGTTAATAGGAATGGATTGGCTAGAAAAACACAAAGTAATGTTAAACTATTTTGGAAAAACCTTTACATATATAGACGACAATGGAAACAATGTAAAAGTAAAAGGGATTCCTAGGAAGGTTACAATCAGAGAAATCTCTGCATTAAAAATGAAAAGATCAGTGAGAAAAGGATGTAAAGTGTTTGTTGTATATATAATGAATGATAATGAAAATGACAATAAACTTAAACTAGAAGACATACCAGTATTGAAGGAGTTTGAAGACATATTTTCAAAAGAAGTCCTTGGACTTCCTCCAAAAAGAGAAATTGACTTCACGAATGATCCGATACCTGGAGTGGTACCAACATCGAAATATCCTTACTAAATGAACATAATATAACTTATAGAGCTCAAATATCAAGTACAAGAATTGATTGATAAAAATTATATTCAACCTAGTGTATCTCCTTGGGGAGCACCGATATTATTTGTGAAAAAGAAAGACGAAACCTTAAGGTTGTGCACAAACTAGCAACAGTTAAATAAAATGACCATTAAGAATCGATACTCGCTACCCTGGATAGACGATCTATTCGATCAATTCCATGTAGAAATTATATTTTCGAAGATAGGCTTAAGGTCTGTTTATCATCAGGTACGAATAAAAGATGAGGGCATCTTTAAAACTGCATTTAGGACCCGCTATGGTCACTACGAGTTTGTCGTAATTCTTTTTGGGTTGACAAATGCACCTGTTGCATTCATGTGTTTAATGAAAAACATCTTAAGTAACTATTTGGATAATTTTGTGGTTGTCTTCATAGATGGAATACTAATTTACTCAAAGAATGAACAAGAACATAAGGAACATTTAAAGATAGTTCTGCAAGTACTAAGAGAACAACAACTATATGCAAAGTTCAGTAAATGTGATTTATTTAAAGATATGATTCAATAACTCGAGCACGTAGGGTCCAAGGATGGAATATCTATCGACCTCAACAAAACCAAGGCCATCACTGAATGGTCGGTTCCTAAAAATGTAATCGACATCAAAACATTTATGGGGATTACCTGATACTGCCAGAAGTTCATTGAAGGCTTTTCTAAGATTGCCTACCCCATAACTTCATTACAGAAGAAAGGTAAAAAGTTCGAATGGACTGAAAATGCATGAAAAGCTTTAATAAACTAAAGCATCTACTAACTACCACCCCAATCCTAAATATTGTTGATCCTTTCAAGGAATTTGTCATATGTACTGACGCTAGCAAGGAAGGGTTAGGCGGGGTTTTAATACAAGAAACTTATGTCGTGGCATATGAGTCTAGGAAATTAAAAGAACATGAAAAGAATTATTCTACACATGATTTGGAAATTGCTTCCATAATTCACACCTTAAAAATGTGCCGACATTACCTAATTGGAAGGAAATTTAAGCTTATGTCAAATAACATAAGTCTTAAATATTTATTTGATTAGAAAAATTTAAACGCGAGACATGAAATATGGTTGTCCTTCTTAAGCGGATATGATTTTGAAATCAAACACATAAAAGGAAAGGAAAAAAAGTGACAGATTCTTTAAGTCATCATGCAAATTTAATGTTTGCAAGCAGCAACTATGAATCTGATCTGGAAAATCAGATCCTAAGCGCTGAAAAAATTCTTACAGGGAATATCAAATTTTAAAAGAAAAGGCTGCTAAAAATGAACAAAATCAACTCAAAATAGATTTCAGCCTAAATAAACAAGGAGTGTTGTTGCATAAAAACAGGTTGTACATACCGAATATAGCAGAAATAAAACTTATAGTTATGAATGAGCTACATAGACGACCATATTCAGGGGATCCTGGATACCAGAAGATGATCACCATGATAAAAAATGATTTATTAGTCCAAACATGAATAAACAAGTGGAAGAATATTTAGCTCACTACTTAGAATGTCAGCAAGTGAAGGAAAAACATCAACATCTAGCAGGATTGTTGCAGCCACTACCCATTCTTGAATGGAAGTGGGAAACAATTAGTATGGATTTTATAACAGTGCTACCGAAGAATTTTCGACAACATGATTCAATAATGGTCGTAGTTGATAAATTAAGTAAGGATGCTCATTTTATTCCTCTTAAATCTACCTATAAAATTGTTAACATTTCAAATATTTTCGTGAAAGAGATATTCATGTTACATGGTGTACCAAAAGTAATAGTCTCAGATAGAGACACAAAATTTACAGGAAACTTCTGGAAAGATTTGTTTAAAGGTTTAGGAACACAGTTGAATTTCAATACTGCATATCATCCACAAACAGATGGGAATAATGAAGGAGTAAACCAACTCCTAGATGACATGCTAAGGATGTATGTCATGGACAAACCAGGAAAGTGGTAAGACTACCTACACTTAGTAGAATTTTCTTACATTTATAATTTTCACGTTTCTCCAGATATGAGTCCTATTGAAATATTATATGGACGTAGATGTAATACTCCGATTTCATGGAGTAGTCCAATTGATAGGTTAATGTTAGGACCCAATTTACTAAAAGATATGGAGCTAACTGTGAAATAGGTACAACAAAACTTTAAGGCTAACCAAGACAGGAAAAAAACTATGTTGATTTAAAAAGAACTCCTAGAGAGTTCCAGGTGGGTGAACATGTGTATATAAAGGTAAATCTCAAGAAAAGTTCCTTGAGATTGGCCAAGTATTCAAAGCTGGAACCCAGGTATTGCGAACCATTTGAAATTTTTGCTAAAGTAGGGTCGGCTGCGCTCCAGTTAGCCCCGCCACCCAATATTAAAGTGCATAATGTGTTTCACATTTCTATTTTAAAAATATATGTTCATGATGTTTCTCATGTGATTGATTGGAATGTGATCCAGGTGGAACCCAAAGGAGAGTCCATGTGGGACCGGAGTGCATTCTCAATAGGAGGTAACTTTTACTTTGGAACTGTACCATCGAAAAAGTCAAGGTGCAATTGAAGCACCTTAGTCCAGAAGAAGCTACTTGGGAATTGGAAAGTAATATGTGGGAGGCATCTCCAGTATTATTCAAGGATGATGAAATGGAAGAATAAAGAATAAATATTATAACACCAACGACGGTGTTATCCTCTAAGGGGAGGTGTATGTAATGCACCGAGAATTAATAATTTATTATTAATTATGCTGAAAAATACTTTAACTATTATTCTCATTATTTTATTATTTTTGGCAGAAAGTAAAAAAAAACATTTTGTAATAAATCATTTTTTATTTAATAAAATATGCTGAAGGGGGACAAAGTGGATATAGTTTTTAAAGAGCGTTTGCTGACCCACAAGAGGAAAATACAAGTGGCTAAAGACACTGAGTGAGAACTCAAGATGTCGAAGGAATCATCCCAAAAAATCAAGTCACAACTCCTAGTTGAGTGCTAAAGAGCAGGAGGCTCATAAATGTCCATGTCCTAGGAAAAATACTATATATTAGTATGTCCATGAGCAGCATGAGGCTAGCATTGGATGAGGATTGAATCTGAGAATGCAAGAGATGGTGCATTAAATGATTTTTCTCTTGTGGTTCAACGAACAGGATCGGGGGTTCTGGAGCAGGTAACTTGGCTTCTCTAGGATTTGGTTTGGAGGAGCAACTTTTCCACTTTTGTTTTCCCAGCATTAGTTCCAGGTTGATAATCTATGTTTTAGAATTTCTGTAGAATGTTTTATTCTAGATCTCAAGTGGTTAATGTAGGACCTAGTATGTGTTGGTTAGTCTAATTATGTTATGATTAAATTTTTAGTAGAAGCTAGGAATTTATTTGATTACACGTCTATACTTGAATTAAGAACTTTGTTTTTATTTGAAAGTAGAATTCTACACTTAAATGGATATGTATCAAGCTATTTCCAATTTCTTCCTATGCGACCGATTTAGTAATGCATTGTTGCACTCCTTATTTATATTATTTTCTTAGTATGTAATTCGAAACTAATAATAGGTAGAATC
>LPNX011103512.1:120748-140206 GCA_001517045.1 Pseudotsuga menziesii
CAGGATTGAGGAAAATGTGATAAAGCAACATTGATCAATGTAACATGAGTAGAAAACATAGGAAATAAACTTCATGTATATTGAATTCAAGTGAGTTTATGATAAGAGGTGAAGTCAATATCCTAATCTTTGACATTTTCATGTAAAGTGATATGCGACTATCCATTCATGTGATTCATATGCACTAGGGAGGTCACATAGGGGGCCAAATAGAACCCCAAGATGCAAATTTCTAGAAGCTTCTAGTGTATTCATGTTCCATCTAGAACCCTATTATGTATTGAATTAAAAGGGAAGTGATCCCTATAATTATATCATGTAAGAAAGAAAGAATTGTAAACTTTTTTACGAGTAATAATAAATAATTGAAGCTTCCATTGAGTTGTAGTTTTACTTGTGCACAACATGGTTCCCACATAAATATTGTGTTCTATTTTTATTGTTTCTTTCTTCTATTTTTAGCTTTTTCTAACAATTTGGGGGTTTGGTGTTGAAGTTAGTGAATCAAGTAGTGTGTTAAGCCCTAAATTTTGGGCACATTCCCGCCTATAATGTAACACTTTACCCCCTATATGGTGGTGGATTCCATATTATTGATGTAGTATTGGGTCTATTAGTGGGTTTATTAGTTATTAATTTACACCTATATCTCATATATATAGGAAGGAGATATTCTCATGTTAGTAAGCATTGTATAATGTCTTGTCTTGGATACATAGTACATTGTGTAAGGATATTCCTCCCTCGAAGAGGATTGTTATTTATCTCTATGTGATGCACCGAGAATTAATAATTTATTATTAATTATGTTAAAAAATAATTTTACTATTATTCTCATTATTCTCATTACTTTATTATTTTTGGCAGAAAGTAAAAAATAAAATATTTTGTAATAAATCATTTTTTATTTAATAAAATATGTCGAAGGGGGACAAAAGTGGATATAGTTGTTAAAGAGTGTTTGTTGACCCACAAGAGGAAAAGACAAGTGGTTGAAGCCACTTAGTGAGAACTCAGGATGTAGGAGGCATCATCCCCAAAAATCAGGTCACAACTCCTAGTTCAGTGCTACAGAGTAGGAGGGTCATAAATGACCAAGTCCTAGGAAAAATACTATATATTAGTATGTCCATGAGCAGAAAAAGGCTAGCATTGGACGAGGATTGAATTTGTGAATGCAAGAGATGGAACATTGAAGGATTTTTCTCTTATGGTTTAGCGAACAGGATCGGGGGTTCCGGAGCAAGTAACTTGGATTCTCTGGGAGTTAGTTGGGAGGAACAAATTTTCCACTTTTGTTTTCCTAGCATTGGTGCCAGGTTTATAATCCATGTTTTAAAATTTATGTAGAATGTTTTATTCTAGATCTGAAGCGTTAACGTAGGACCTAGTATGTATCGGTTAGTCTAATTATGCTATGATTAAATGTTTAGTAGCAATTAGGAAGTTCTTTGATTAGACGTCTATACTTGAATTAAGAACTCTGTTTTTATTTAAAAGTAGAATTTTGCACTTAAATGGATATGTATCAAACTATTTCCAATTTCTTCCTATGCGACCGATTTAGTAATGCATTGTTGCACTCCTTATTTATATGATTTTCTTAGTCTACAATTTGAAACTAATATTAGGTGGAATCCTTTAATCATGTTAGTGTAAGTCTATTTTACTTTAGATTTAATAGAGTAAGAAATACACACACACAGACATATATATACTCTATTTCTAATCTTTAAAATATTAAATTATATATATATATATATATATATATATATATATATATATATATATATATATATACAGACGGGAATATTATCACCGAATTATTTACTTATATAGAATTATATTAGAATGCAACCATAAGATATTATTAATGTATATAATAGATCTGTATGATTAAAACATATGAAATAATCTTACATTATGATTATAATACAATAATTATACAATTTGTATGTATCCAAATTATTATTTATTTAAATAGTAAATGTAATAAAACTATACATCAATCTTCTACATAATGATGATCATTTAAACCAGATGTATGAATCTAAGAAAAAAACACAACCAGATCAAGGATCCAAAACATACATAATCTATGATTTAGATTATCTAAATCGTAGATCTACATCAATAAAATCAGAGCAAAAATTATCTAAATCTAAACGAGTTAACATGATGCAACCCACCATAGACAAATCAATATTTTATTAGTCCTCTCCTAAAATCAAATCAAGGAAATTTGTTAATACAATCTTTTTAGATTTTGCATAAACAAACATATACAGATCGAAGATCCTAAGCTAGAGATACACTATCCAAGAATTAAATTAAATACAAATAAACAATCAAACCAAATATAAATATATTCACAAATTGGTGCACTAGCTGTTACGGCTATATTCACTACATCAAACGCCAGTCACGAAACAAGATTTAATTTTCCCCAAGGACCGGCATTAAGGCCATCATTGATGGCAGTCAAGGCTTACATAAAATCCAAATTCTATCTATTGTACAAGTAATCACAGAACCTATGGGTCGCTTCATATTTCAACAAACAAAGTAAAGATAGGGTCATAATTTCTATATAATGGATACCACTATATATGCAGTCAAAACGATTAGTATAACATACAAAAACCTCCATCGTATTCACCAAACGAAGGCAGCTTTATAACATCAAACTAATTACTGTGTTCATGGTCGTAAGACCATCGATGATGTAAATCATTTATTTTAATTAAACAGTCACACACTTAACAAAAATAAAATTGTGTATTGGAACCGCACAACCCTGAAGGCCAAGCATCATTATTAATATTCAAATCATATAATAAGAAGTGGTTGTAAAACCATCTCTGATGGCTTTCACGCTTTTTAAAAAACAACGTTAAAATAGTAAGAGAATGGGATTAAGTGCATTCAAAATGACACCCAAATCCTATCAAGAAATTACTAAAAACAGTACATAACTTCTAAACCACATTGCTGAAGCAATGGTTACAAATATAGTGCAAGGAAAACACTAAGAATTTTACAAATTCATGTAATCAAAATCAAGAACTTATCTGAAAAATGATTATGGCTACCACTCGTAACCTCACGGATCCTATCGAGCGTCGCCTGCAACCGCAAGTATGGTTCGGTCAGTATGCTTCTCGAAACTATAAGAAAAACAAGATTTTTAATTAAGGGTTGAGAAAAGATTACCTGGGAGTTTGGAAATGCAGACCTAGGAGGAGGTGACCCTGTCGCCTCCCTCTCCAGCACCTTCAACCTGCACATTTTCATATTACAGTCTGAAATCGAAATTGATGTAAACAAAAAAAATTGAGAAATTTTGTTTTGAACCCTTACCTTGGCATTTCACAGAGAGGACCAAGGGTCGGCTCCTGCGGAGTACACTTATCCCTCCTCTTCCTACAAACAAAAATGAAGAACTCAGTATTTACTTAATGCTAAATCAGTTCCCAGCTAAAATGCAGAAGTTTAATTCTAGGTTAAATCCTTACCTGTTAAACAGACATTTTGAATGGCGAGGTCATAGAAAGCCTAGTTGTAGCACAAAATATGCAATGTAGTCCTCCATATAAATCGGGTAAGCCCAATAACACCTCGGGGAAGATACAGAAAACACTTTCTTAGCAGATACGTAAACTCGAAAAACCCACACACCATCATCACTCATGAACAAAGCAGAGCTCTTTGGCTCTTGTCAGCTACAGAGAAGAACAAAAACTTGTACATTTACACCATGACTAGAGCAGATATTAGCACTTCCTTCCCATGCAAACTAAGCAAGCCAAATGAGGTTTCAGACAGCTTCCAAGCACATTAAACCTATGTCTAAACCCTAGCTACAAATATGTATAGATGGACGGTGGAGAACGAAGCTTAGGAGCTGCATGGAAGGCCTGGCTGCCTTATCAACTCGTAGCGAGGACACACTTTAATTATCAAATTCAACCAAGGACAGAGTCTAATAACTCTTGACCAGTAAATCAAGAGCCATAATATATTGCAAATCTAGGTATAAACAAAATATGTCAAGAACCATAACTCATCATGAATCGTGGGGTAAGGCATATCATGAATATAAACCATATATTCTTATATTTCCAAAACATTATTTAAAAACCCTTACACTTTATTAATATAACGAAGGGTCACCATATGGTTAAGACCATATTCCTTTACAAGACCTAAGCCTTGTTATTAGGGGAAGGATCATGACATACCTTAATCTTAGGATAGGGTAAGGCCTAAGGCCTGTAAAGGTTCAATTTCATTAATTGAATACATAATGGATGGATTCTAGACTAGGGGTAGTCTCCCCATCCTTGGGGCATCAATGCCCTAGTGAAAACAATTAAATCAGAAAACAAGTCAACTAATAACATCACCTGTGTGAGTAAGACTTCGGTTTCGAATGAAGCTAGGAAATGTCACAACAAGCAAAAACAAATACATGAGACTAGATAAAGATATTAAAACTTACAGGAGTAAATCATGAGAAATATGCTAGTAATTACAGTAAATAAATGAATGTAATTTTTTTTATTTACGTTTTTAGTTTTATTACATAATGGTATTAGAGCACAGTGACAGCACTAGGCCTAAATTGGCTCAACACTTACACTGATAAAGAAACAAACAAAAAAACTAATTTTACTTTATTTTTTGGTTTAAATTTTCTTACAAAGTAGAAAGAGAAGGATCATTTTCTTTTGCAAGAAAACATGGCAGATGCAGAGATGCATGCATAAGAAGAACATTAACCAGAAAATCCTTTAAATAATGAAGAGGGAAATTTAAGGGCTGGGTAAATTTGGGTAGACTTAAACGATAGTCAAGATAATAAATTTGAACTACGAAGAACTGTGAAAGAACTTAGATCAGACTAAGAAAGGTTAAGGAAGATAATGAACAAATCCTAAAATCTCAAGAAGAATTAAATGCTATCCTATTAGCTAAAATACATAACGACAAAAAAGAAAAGAATAAGGAATATGAACATGATCTACCTAAAACTTCACCTTACAAACGTAAGGGAAGGAAGCTAGAATTTCCCATACATAAACCTGAAACTTCCGGTGAAGAATCATTTAAACATCACTCAGGAAAACAACAAGATTCAAGAGAAAGTAGTGATGATAACAAAAAGAAAATAAATACAGACCTTATGAGGAAATATCTGGGGAGTTTAATAAGATTAAACCACCAATTTTTAAAGGGGAAATTGAGAAAGGCGAAGAGGCAGAAGCCTAGTTATTAGGAATGAAAAAAGTATTTCCAAATATACAGCCAATCTAACGAATTAAAAGCTAAAATGGACATCTATAATCTGACTGAAAAGGAATATATATGGTGGAAGGATATAAAGAAGGTCAAGGGAATAAAAGAAATATATGTAACTTGGAAAATGTTTAAAAATATTTTTAAAAGAAAATACTTATCTGAACAATACTACGAAGAGAAGGTCAAATAATTCAATGAGTTGAGGCTAGGATCCATGGCTATGAAAGAACTATGCAGTATGTTTCTGAGCCTACTTCGTTGCGTACCTTACATAATTGATTAAAAACCCAAAATACAATGTTTTCTCAGTTTCTTTCCTATGATGTTCAAAGAACGAATTGATTATGATAATCCAAAGACAGTAGAGGAAACGATGAGAAAGGAAAATATATGTTAGGACCAAAACAAAAATAAAAGGGAAAATGTACCAACTTGCATTCCATGAATTTTGAGGTCTAAAATGGGCCTCCTAAGGAAAATAATAAAATAATAGTTAAAATAATAAAATAATATTTATTAATTTTGGAGGAAAAAAGAAAAAAAACTACTTTTTGTGTTCATATTTTCGACATATCGCCTTGTGTTTTTACTCAAATTTCGATCAAGAGAGCTCGTTGGATGCAGAATTTGATTCCAAATCCAACGAGTACCCACACTGCATACTTTTGGCAGACCCCGCTACCGCAAAAACAAGAAATACCTGAAAAAATGTTTTTTTAGGTATTTCTTGTTTTTGGGGTAGTGGGGTCCGCAAAAAGTATGCAGTGTGGGTACTCATTGGATGCGGAATCAAATTGCGCATCCAAAGATTCTACATCCAATGAGCTCTCCCGATCAAATTTTGAGTAAAAACACAAGGAGATATGTCGAAAATACGAACAAAAAAAATAGTTTTTTTTATGACAAATATATCAATTCAACCATTATGGTTGGCTCATTTTATTGGAATTCTATTGGTTCTTGAATCCAAACTCACAAGAACTTATTGTTGGTGCGTTTTCCTATAAGGCCCATTTTAGACCCCAAATTTCCTCTAATGGAAGAATAAAAGGAAAAATACTTTTTATCCAAGAAGGAAACAAAATAAATTCCACAAAAACACGGGGAATAACTATAGGGTTATCAAGGTAATAACTACAAAAGTTTTAAACCACAAAATTATGTAGTAAAAGAACCTCCTATTATTTTTAACAAGAACCCAGCACAAAAAGAACCCTTAAAATATTGGGAGTCTGGAGGGCCACATTACTTTAAATACTACCCAGTAAGAAAGAATAATTTTCATGTTCACTCCATCTAGGAAGTAGTTATAGTTGGAGACATGGCAAGGAGCATGCCCAAAATTTGTACTGCATTGGAAAACCGACAAGCATACCATCAGACTTCCATGGTTGAAATCGAAGGTATGATAAACGGTCAACCTATTTCCATTTTGATTGATCCAGGTGCAAGTCTGAGTTATATATCACCTAGAATAGTTGAATTATGTAAATTAGTACCAGAAAATTTTGGTAAGTTGTGGCTGGGACAATTAGCCACCGATACTAAACGTAAAGTCACTAGTCTTGTTAAGAATTGTAAATTGATGATGAATGATTTCATTATGCATGTTGATTTGAATATTCTTCCTTTAGGTTCCTATGATCTGTTAATAGGAATGGATTAGCTAGAAAAACACAAAGTAATGTTAAAATATTTTGGAAAAACCTTTACATATACAGACGACAATGGAAACACTATAAAAGTAAAAGGGATTCCTAGGAAGGTTACAATCAGAGAAATCTCTACGTTAAAAATGAAAAGATCAGTGACAAAAGGATGTAAAGTGTTTGTTGTATATATAATGAATGATAATGACAATGACAATAAACTTAAACTAGAAGACATACTAGTATTGAAGGAGTTTGAAGACATCTTTTTAGAAGAAGTCCCTGGACTTACTCCGAAAAGAGACATTGACTTCACGACTGATCCGATACCTGGAGTGGTACCAACATCGAAATATCCTTACTGAATGAACATAATATAACTTACAGAGCTCAAATATCAACTACAAGAATTGATTGATAAAAATTATATTCGACCTAGTGTCTCTCCTTGGGGAGTACCAATATTATTTGTGAAAAAGAAAGACGAAACCTTAAGGTTGTGCATAGACTAGTGACAGTTAAATAAAATGACCATTGAGAATCGATACTTTCTACCTAGATAGATGATCTACTTGATCAATTCCACATAGAAATTATCTTTTCGAAGATAGGCTTAAGGTCTATTTATCATCAGGTACAAATAAAAGATGAGGGCATCTTTAAAACTACATTTAAGACCCACTATGGTCAGTACAAGTTTGTCATAATTCCTTTTGGGTTGACAAACTCACCTGTTGCATTCATGTGTTTAATGAAAAACATCTTAAGTAACTATTTGGATAATTTTGTGGTTGTCTTCATAGACGGAATACTAATCTACTCAAAGAATGAACAAGAACATAAGGAACATTTAAAGATAGTTCTACAAGTACTAAGAGAACAACAACTATATGCAAAGTTTAGTAAATATGATTTATTTAAAGATATGATTCAATAACTTGGGCACATAGTGTCCAAGGATGGAATATCTATCGACCTCAACAAAACCAAGGCCATCACTGAATGGTCGGTTCCTAAAAATGTAATCGACATCAAAACATTTATGGGGATTACCTGATACTACCAGAAGTTCATCGAAGGCTTTTCTAAGATTGCCTACCCCATAACTTCATTACAGAAGAAAGGTAACAAGTTTGAATGGACTGAAAATGCATGGAAAGCTTTAATAAGCTAAAACATCTACTAACTACCACCCCAATCCTAAATATTGTTGATCCTTTCAAGGAATTTGTCATATATATCGACGCTTGCAAGGAAGGGTTAGGTGGGGTTTTAATACAAGAAACTTATGTCGTGGCATATGAGTCTAGGAAATTAAAAGAACATGAAAAGAATTATGCTACACATGATTTGGAACTTTCTTCCATAATTCACACCTTAAAAATGTGGCGACATTACCTAATTGGAAGGAAATTTATGCTTATGTCAAATAACATAAGTCTTAAATATTTATTTGATTAGAAAAATTTAAATGCGAGACATGAAATATGGTTGTCCTTCTTAAGCAGCTATGATTTTGAAATCAAACACATAAAAGGAAAGGAAAAAAAAGTAACAGATGCTTTAAGTCATCATGCAAATTTAATGTTTGCAAGCAACAACTATGAATCTGATCTGGAAAATCAGATCCTAAGCTTTGAAAAAATTATGACAAGGAATATCAAATTTTAAAAGAAAAGGCTGCTAAAAATGAACAAAATCAACTCAAAATAAATTTCAGCCTAAATAAACAAAAAGTGTTGTTGCATAAAAATAGGTTGTACATACCAAATATAGCAGAAATCAAACTTATAGTTATGAATGAGCTACATAGACAACCATATTCAGGGGATCCTGGATACCAGAAGATGATCACCATGATAAAAAATGATTTATTTTGGCCAAACATGAAGAAACAAGTGGAAGAATACTTAGCTCACTACTTAGAATGTCAGCAAGTGAAGGAAAAACATCAACATCTAGCAGGATTGTTGTAGACACTACCCATTCCTGAATGGAAGTGGGAAACAATTAGTATGGATTTTATAACAGGGCTACTGAAGAATTTTCGACAACATGATTCAATCATGGTCGTAGTTGATAAATTAAGTAAGGATGCTCATTTTATTCCTCTTAAATCTACCTATAAAGTTGTTAACATTTCAAATATTTTCGTGAAAGAGATATTCATGTTACATGGTGTACCAAAAGTAATAGTCTCATATAGAAACACAAAATTTACAGGAAACTTCTGGAAAGCTTTGTTTAAAGGTTTAGGATGTTCACAGTTGAATTTCAATACTGCATATCATCCACAAACAGATGGGAACACAGAAGGAGTAAACAAACTCCTAGATGACATGCTAAGGATGTATGTCATGGACAAACCAGGAAAGTGGGAATACTACCTACACTTAGTAGAATAAGTTTCTCCAGGTATGAGTCCTTTTGAAATATTATATGGACGCAGATGTAATAATCCAATTTCATGGAGTATTCCAATTGATAGGTTAATGTTAGGACCCAATTTACTAAAAGATATGGAGCTAACCGTGAAACAGGTACAACAAAACTTGAAGGCTAACCAAGACAGGAAAAAAAATATGTTGATTTAAAAAGAACTCCTAGAGAGTTCCAGGTGGGTGAACATGTGTATATAAAGGTAAATCCCAAGAAAAGGTTCTTGAGATTGGCCAAGTATTCAAAGTTGGAACCTAGGTATTGCGAACCATTTGGAATTTTTGCTAAAGTAGGGTCGGTTGCGTACCAGTTAGCCCTACCACCCAATATTAAAGTGCATAATGTGTTTCATATTTCTATTTTAAAAATACATGTTCATGATGTTTCTCATGTGATTGATTGGAATGTGATCCAAGTGGAACCCAAAGGAGAGTTCCATGTGGGACCGGAGTGCATTCTCAACAGGAGATAACTTTTACTTTGGAACTGTACCATCGGACAAGTCAAGGTGCAATGGAAGCACCTTAGTCTGGAAGAAGCTACTTGGGAACTGGAAAGTAATATGCAGGAGGCATCTCCAGTATTATTCAAGGATGATGAAATGGAAGAATAAAGAAGAAATATTATAACACCGAGGATGGTGTTATCCTCTAAGGGGAGGTGTATGTAATGCGCCGAGAATTAACAATTTATTATTAATTATGCTGAAAAATACTTGTACTATTATTCTCATTATTTTATTATTTTTGGCAAAAAGTAAAAAATAAAACATTTTGTAATAAATCATTTTTTATTTAATAAAATATGCTGAAGGGGGACAAAGTGGATATAGTTTTTAAAGAGTGTTTGCTGATCCACAAGAGGAAAATACAAGTGGCTAAAGACACTGAGTGAGAACTCAAGATGTTGAAGGCATCATCCCAAAAAACAAGTCTCAACTCGTAGTTGAGTGCTAAAGAGCAGGAGGCTCATAAATGACTATGTCCTAGGAAAAATGCTATATATTAGTATGTCCATGAGCAGCATGAGGCTAGCATTGGATGAGGATTGAATCTGAGAATGCAAGAGATGGTGCATTAAAGGATTTTTTCTCTTGTGGTTCAGCAAACAGGATCGGGGGTTCTGGAGCAAGTAACTTGGCTTCTCTGGGATTTGGTTTGGAGGAACAACTTTTCCACTTTTGTTTTCCCAGCATTAGTTCTAGGTTGATAATCTATGTTTTAGAATTTTTGTAGAATGTTTTATTCTAGATCTCAAGTGGTTAATGTAGGACCTTGTATGTGTCGGTTAGTCTAATTATGCTATGATTAAATTTTTAGTAGAAGTTAGGAATTTATTTGATTACACGTCTATACTTGAATTAAGAACTTTGTTTTTATTTGAAAGTAGAATTCTACACTTAAATGGATATGTATCGAGCTATTTCCAATTTCTTCCTATGCGACCGATTTAGTAATGCATTGTTGCACTCCTTATTTATATTATTTTCTTAGTATGTAATTCGAAACTAATAATAGGTAGAATCCTTTAATCATGTTAGTGTAAGTTTATTTTACTTTAGATTTAACAAAGTAAGACACACATGCGCTCATATATATATATATATACAGACAGACTATCACCAAATTCTTTACTTATATAGAATTATATTAGAATGCAATCATAAGATCTTATTAATGTACATAATAGATCTGTACGATTAAAACATATGAAAGAATCTTACATTATGATTACAATACAATAATTATAGAATTTGTATGGATCCAAATTATTATTTATTTAAAAAGTAAATGTAATAAAACTATACATTAATCTTCTATAGAAGGATGATCACCTAAACCAATCGTATGAATCTAAGCAAACATCACAACCAGATCAAGGATCCAAAACATACATCATATACGATTTAGATTATCTAAATCAGAGATCTACAACAATAAAATTGGAGTGAAAGTTATCTAAATCTAAACTAGTTAACATGCTATAGGCCACCATAGACAAATCAATATTTTACCAATCCTCTCCTAAAATCAAATCAAGGAAATCTGTTAAAACAATCTTTTTAGATTCTGCATAAACAAACATATACGGATCGAAGATCCTAATCTAGAGTTATACTATCCACGAAGTAAATTAAATATAGATAAATAATACAATCAAATCTAAATATATTCACAAATTGGTGTGCTAGATGTTACAACTACATTCACGACATCAAACCCCAGTCATGAAACAATCTTTCATTTTCCCCAAGGATCGTCGTTCAAGCCATCATTGATGGAAGTCGAGCCTTACATAAAATCCAAATGCTATCTACTATAAAAGTAATTGTAGATCCTACTGGTCGCTTCATTATTTCAACAAATAAAGTAAAGATAGGTTCGTATAGTGGATACCACTATCTACGCAGAGGAAAAACCATTAGTATAACATGCAAACACCTCCATCGTATTCACCAAACGAAGGAAGCTTTCTAGCATCAAACTAATTACTGTGTTCATGGTCGTAAGACCATCGATGATGGAAACCATTGATTTTAATTAAATAATCACAAGTTTAACAAAAAGAAAAACGCATGTTGGAATCACATAGCCCCAAAGGTTGGGCATCATTACTAATATTCAAATCATATAATAAGAAGTGGTTGTAAGAACATCTTTGATGAATTCCACGCTCTTTAAAAACCAGCATTAAAATAGTAAGATAATGGGAGTAAATCCATTCAAAATGGCACCCAAATCCTATCAAGAAATTACTAAAAACAGTACAGAAATTCCAAATCACATTTCCCAAGCAATGGTTGCAAAGGAATTGCAAGAGAACCCTAAGGGTTTTACAAACACATGTAATGAAAATCAAGAATTTATCTTAAAAATTATTGTGGCTACCACTCGTAACCTCACGGATGCTACCAAACGTGACCTGCAACCACAAGTATGGTTTGGTCAGTATGCTTCTCGATACTATAAACAAAAACAAGATTTTTAATTAAGGATTGAACAAAGCTTACCTGGGCGTTTCAAAACATAGGCCTCGGAGAAGGTGACCCTTTCGCCTCCCTCTCCAACGCCTTCAACCTGCACATTTTCATATTATAGTCTGGAATCGAAATTGATGTAAACAAAACAAATTGAGAAATTTTGGTTTGAACCCTTACCTTGGTGTTTCATAGAGAGGGCCAAGGGTCGGCTCCTCCGTAGTACCCTTATCCCTCCTCTGCCTGCAAACAAAAATGAAATAAACTCAGTCTTTGATTAATACTAAATAATTTACCAAGTAAAATGCATAAGTTTAAGTCGAGGTTAAATACTTACCTGTTAAATAGATAGGTTGAATGGAGAGGTCATGGAAAGCCTGGTTGTGGCAGAAACTCTTCAATGTAGTCTGTCGGAGAAATTGGGGAATCCCAGTAACACCTTGAGTAAGATACAAAAAGTACGTTGTTAGCACATGCATAAACCAAAAAAACCCACACGCCATCATCACTCATGAACAGAGCAGATCTCTTTATCTTCTATCGACTACACAGAAGAACAAACAACCTATACATTTCCACCATGGAGAGAGCAGATCTCAACTCTACCTTCCCACGCAAACCAAACAAGCCAAATGGGATTTCAGATAGCATCCAAGCACATTAAACCTATGTCTAAACGATAGCTTCAAATATGGATAGATGGATATTGGAGAACGAAGCTTAGCAACTGTGTGGAAGGCCTAGCTGCTCTGTCAACTTGCAACCATGACACACTTTAAATATTAAAGTGAAAAAAGGATAGAGTGTAATAACTCTTGGCCAGTAAATCAAGAGCCATAATATATTGCAAATCAAGGCATAAACAAAATATTCCAAGAACCATAACTCATCGTGGATAGTGGGGTAAGGCATACCATGAATCCAAACCATATATTCTTATATTTCCAAAACATTATTTAAAAACCCTTGCACTTTATTAATATAACAAAGGGTCACCATATTCCTTTATAATCCCTAAGCCTTGTTCTTAGGGAAAGGATCATAACATACCTTAATATTAGGCTAGGGTAAGGCCTAAGGCCTGTAAAGGTTCACTTTAAGTAACTAAATACATAATGGATGGAGTGTAGACCAAGGGTAGTCTCCCTATCCATAGGGCGTGAATGCCCTAGTGAAAACAATTAAATCAGAAAACATGTCAACTAAGAACATCACCTGTGTGAGTAGGAATTCAGTTTCAAATGAAGCTAGCCAATGTCACAACCAGCAAAACCTGATACATGAGACATGATAATGATATTAAAACTTACAAGAGTAAATCATGAGAAATATGCTAGTAAGTACAGTAAATAAATGCATGTATTTTTTTTTACGGTTTTTAGGTGTGTTACGCTCTATTATTCATTTTTAAGGCATGTGATACTCTCTTCTTGTTTATTTCTTCTATTTGTATGCTATTTATGGGACTGGGTTGCATAACATTTGGTATCAGAGCTCTTTCCTCAAGACTGGCTTTTGCAAAATGAGTCGTCTTGGAATTTTGGATACAACTTTGTTTATATAAGGATTCAGGATCGAGGTTAAAAACCCAGTTCCAAAACAAGCCTAACTTTCTCCAGTCTGAAAATTCACATCTTGATCCATTAGAGATTTGGAGATAATTGTGGAGGAATCTAGGGTTTTTTACTAGTCCAAAACCTATTCTAAAACAAGTGTTCTAGAGAGAAAGGCCATATCTGAGGAATATGAGATCCAAATTTAGTGAGACAAATTTCATTCAAAATAATACAGACCAGGGTATCTGTGGTAGAAGTTTCAGATACATACACAAAATGTTGGATGCGTGGAATACAATACAAATTCACTCTTTTACAAATTGACTCATACCCATAGGAGTCAAAATTCAAATTTTACATCATTTACAAGTCATCCATAAAATTGTCTTCTAATTATGGTTTGAAACATGTGTTCTTAGTAAAAGGGTCATATCTGAGGAATCTGAGATCCAAATTGAGTGAGACCTTTTGCATAAGAAAGGAGTAGAACAAGGTATTTGTGGTAGATGTTTTAGATACAAAATCATAATATTGGACATGTGGCATACCCTACAAATTTGCTCTTCTGGATAGACCAAAAATAAGTAGTGTTGGGATATTTGCAATAAATTTTTGTTAGCACATCCAAATTAGTTATGATCCACATCATTGGAAAGAGGAAACATTGGGCTACATCATAATGAATTTTTAGACACAAAGGATCCAAAATTTTAATTTTACCTCAATTTCGATTCGACCATAAAATAGTCTTCCAATTAAGGTTTGAAGAAGGAAAATATATAGTTCAAGCAGTGGTAGATCGCATAGAACACTAGAAAGCAGTTTTCTAAATATTAAAGATGTCCATAAATATGATGAAACAATAAGAAGATAAACATCACAGTCAAAGGAGTTTTGAAGAAGGAAAAATCATATGGAAACTTGAACAAATTATTGAAGCAAGGACCAAACAACTACGAAATCAAGCTATTATTGAGTACCTCATCAAGTGGAAGAACATAACAGGTACATATTCAACATGGGAACACATGTCCTTCATACAAATGAATCCACACCTATCCAAGCATTGGGGACAACACTTGTCTGAAGGGGAGGGGCATGTTAAGCCCTAAATGTTGGGCACATTCCCCCCTATAGTGTGACACTTTACCCCCTATATGGTGGTGTATTACATATTATTGATGTAGGCTTGGGTCTATTAGTAGTTAATGTACACCTATGTCTCCTATATATAAGAATGAGATATTCTCATGGTCGTAAGCATTGTATATTGCCTAGTATTGGGTACACAATACATTGTGTAAGGAGGTTCCTCCCTCGAAGAGGATTGTTATTTATATCTATTCTTCATTATTAAGGCACGGTTACTCTATTCTTGTCTATTTCTTCTCCTTTTATGCTATTTATAGGACTTGGTTGCATAACATAGTGCCAAGAGATTATTCAATTGGCTTCTTAGTGGATTTGAAGTCATTCTTTAAGGGTCAATGCCTAAATCATTAGCATGTTTAAAGTGGTCATTATGTCTTGTAGGTCATAGTGGTTAGGGGTTAAGTTGACTTAAGGTGTTGGTGTGCTAGGTATTATTATATATAGGGGTCAAGGTTTTCTAATAGGTTACTATGTTAGTGTTCACTTTATATTAAGATCTTACTAGTTATAATTCAAGTTTTCTAAATGGTTTAAGATGTTAAATGTCACGTTATGTCTAGGGTCTTAGTGGTTAATATGTGTTAAGGGGTTAGTATGATGCAAGACATTATGTATGATATTATAATAGTTATGGGTCAAGGTGTGTCAAGGGGTTAATATGTTAGGACTCATAATGTTTCTTGGTTTATGATGGTTAGACATGGTTGATTTGTATTAAGCAATTAGTATGTTAGGGGTTGTTTAAGGTCATAATGGTTAAGATAAACTTGCCATCAATTTAAGGGTGATAGTGGTTAGGTGTTAAATACTGTCAAGGGATTAATTATCATGTTAGGGTTCATTTCATATTTATGGTTATAATTGTTAGAGATGTCATGTTACGTCATGTTATGCATTAGAGGTAGACATAGTGTGTTTAGGGTTGATATAGTGGGTTAGAAGTTAATATAATTAATACTTTAATGAATTTCTTATAATAGCATGTCCATTGTTTCAATAATGGGAGGTGATTTTTCTTTCTTTCTTTTCACTCATAATATTCAGTTTGACTTAGATTTGTAAGTTATTTAGGAGTCTAGTAATGCTTATGTGCATCACTTGAGTACATGGGAAATGTACTACATCAATTGTGTGTATCACTTAGGTGCATGGATTATGTTATTTTATTATGTGAGGATGTTGATTAGGACAATAACTTATGTTAGTCACTTATTTGCATCTTTTATATGTGTGGGTTACATGTGTTTCTTATGTTATATGTATCATTTTAAGTTAGCCACTTATTTGAGTGTGTGGGTTATGCTAGTGAATAATACGTATCACATATGTGGATAGTGTAGCTATGCATGAGTGCGTGTTTTATATTTTTAAGTTATGTGTATGAGTTAGGTGCATCGATTGTGTAGATGTGTGTGTTAGGTGCATCATTTATTATTTGTGTTGTTTATTTACATGTCAATTGCATTGCTTATGTGCATGGATTAAGGTATGCCATTTGTGTGGGTTGGTTAGGTGTGTATTTTATGCATGTGGTTGGGTGCATAATTTATGCACATAAATTAGGTACATGGTTTATATGTGTGGATTAGGTGTGTGTGTTATGTGCATTGTTTATAAAATTGTTTAGGTATGTGGATCATATAAGTATTATTCTTTTGTGCATGGTTATAAGGTGCATTCTATATCTATGTATCTTATATGCAGGGTTATGGAATGTGTCATTTATGTACTATGTGGGTTAGATACACCATTTATGTGTGTGGTTTAGGTGTCATTTATGTGCATTTCTTATGTATATGTGCATTATTTGTTTGCATAGTCACGTGGATTGTATGTGTGTCATTATGTGTTTATTTTTATATGCAACACCTATGCTTATGTGTCTAGGTTAGGTACAACATATGTATGTGTCAGTTATGTGTTTCATTTATGTGTGTCATTTAACTATGTCATTTATGTTTGTAGGTGTGGGATAGGTGTGGGTCAAGTGTGTCACTTATGTGTGTGGGTTAGGTCTGTCTATCATATGTGTTTGTTGTGTACATTGGTTATACGTGTGTGTTAAGTGTGTCAATAATGTGTCAAGTGGGTTATTATAAGATGTGCATCATGCATATTAGGTTTTAAGATACACACATAAAGGCACATTGCTTTAGTGTTGGATTTAGGTACATTAATGTTTACACATGTTACTTAAAGTGTGAGTTGGATGCATTGTTAACTGCGTGGGTCAAGTTTTTCATTTATGCAAGTGGGTTAAGTGTTCCATTTATGTGTATGGTATAGATGCACCATTTATGTTTATTTGCATTATTTAATTTTGTCAAGCAGGTGTGTGGTTTATGTGTATCATATATGCGAGGATTTTATGTTTAAGTGTCTTGTTTATATGTGTTAGTTTAATGTATCAATTATGTTCATTGTCTTTGTGCATCATTTATGTGTGTGGGTTACACACATCTCTTATTTGCATGGATTTAGGGTTGTCATTTTTTTATATGGATAATAAGCCTACGCATATGGATTACAAGGAAAATGAGATCCCTATACTAGAAGTGATGCATCAACTTCATCACACTCGAATACTCATATTTCTAGTGTATTAGTATTGTGACTTATAACCTTTTTTTTGACTTATAGTTTATATATTTATGATGCATTTCCAGCTTTTATTACTATGACACATCATTATAATGAATTTTTATTCTAATTAATAATTACTTTATTATTTCCTTATATAATTTATATATATGTTTTGTGATTCATACGATATTCCTTACACAAAAAGGTTTTCCAACTTAAAAATTGTCTTTAATTTATAATTTAAAAATAATTTTGATTTATAAATCATTAAATCAATATAATTCTATAATCTATTATTAGAACACTATTTTTATTATTATTTCCATTCCCTATCATTTATATTTAACTCAATTATAATAAATTGACTTTTATTTATAAGTTTTTAAATCAATACAATTCCATAATCTATGATTGGAGCACTATCATCACTATTATTATTATTGCCATGCCCTATAATTTATATTTAACTCAATCTAATTATAATACTTGTGTTGTGTTAACTTTCTTCGATATTGATTATATTTGTACTCTTGTTTGTTCGTGCATGAATGTGCTTTCATTTAATAATTAGACATTATTTTATTTAGTTAATAAATTTTTACATGGTTTCTTTTCAAAAATGTATTGAACATGTTGTTGGTTTCGTTATGCAACCAACATTAAAATGATATAAATTCATCATGGCATCAAAATATTATTAACTTTTAACTTGTCTCATATTAAAGTGGTCTTGGTGGTGATATAATGTTGATGTTGGATGACCCCGCTAAAGGTGGCATGCCAAGCATAAAATGTTAGGTATAGGACAATCATAACATGTTATGTATATCACATAAGAATAAAATGTATAAATTTGATGTTGGCTGTCCCCACTATTGATGACCTCACAAGCCTAATATGTTGGGTATATGACCATCATAACATGTTATATACATTATATAAGAATAATATGTAGTCCATGTTTGTATTTTTTTTCGTAGATTTGTTTATATGTACATTTGTATGTATGTGATGAGGAAAAGAGTAAAAGTTGATTATTCAATGTTTTTTTTTTCAAACGGATGGTATAATAAGTTAGCAACTCACATAACACTCCAGATGAATTAGGAGTAAAATAAATTAAACGGTGGGGATATAATGGAGAATAACTCACCTCAAATGTATATTTATGAAAGGTTATTTAAAGTGGGCACTCACTTCTACCAATGTGAATCATACAAAAGAAAGGTTAACCACAATTATGAGTGATACATAAAAATAACAAATAATAAAAAGGGTGCCTAAGATAGTTCACTAGCCATTAAATGACAAAATTATATATATGAAATACTTGATTTGTTTTTATAAGCATAGTTGCATGCATGATATGTGGAAAAGATGAAAAGTTGATTATTCAATGTTTTTTTTAATTGTTTGGATAATAAGTTGGCAACTCATATGACATTCAAGATGCCTTTAGCGTAAAATAAATTAAATTGTGAGGGTAGAATGGTGAATCACCCATTTTATATGTATCTATCTATGGAAGGAAGGTTATTACAGTGGCTACTCACTTTTATTAATGTGAAATTTACAAAAAGAATTTAAACCTTAAGGTTAATAATAATTATGAATGTGACACAAAAGTAATTAATATTAACGATAGTGTATATTATATGACATTTTGAGAAAGTGGTCATATCAACATTAGATAGTTTACTAGCCATTAAGGTCAATAATAATTATGAATGCGACATAAAAGTAACTAATAATAACGATAGTGTATGTGACACTTTGAGAAAGTGATCACATCAACATAAGA
>LPNX011103512.1:140511-153287 GCA_001517045.1 Pseudotsuga menziesii
GAGTGGGTTTATTAATTATTGGTGTTATGGATTTAGTAGTTGCTTTATTATTGTTATGAATTTAGTTGTTTTTTCTTGTTAATAAATTCAAGGGATTCGTTAAGATTTTCTAAAAATAGAATCATTTTTGAAATGCTTGTAAAGAGAAAAATTAGATGAGTAAGATATCTTATATTTTATCAATGAAAGTTATAGAATAATTATTTTATTTTATTTTGATACTCAATCATTATGTTTATTGGGAATCCTTTTTAAAGGTTTCCTAGATCTTTCGATTTAAATGAATATTTGGATTTCTTAAAAGAGTATTTTTAAATGCTTATTTATGGAATCATAGTTGTTGGTTACATCAATCTCCCTAATTTCTTTCTTATTACTTGCGAACAAAATTTGATTGATTTGATTCCACCACTAAACATCATGATTGAGTTATTTCTTTAAAATTTATTGTTAAATTTAATTTGATGAAAAAAAATATAATTAAAATATTTTTTGTTGCAATGCCCTTTGACTTGTTGAGCCAACCTGTGGTTTGAGAAACCACAACCTAGGGGCATCTAAGTCGTCAAAATCACTCAGGGATCGTACCTGGCCTGGGCCACAGCAACCCTTAGCATGGTTGGATTTAGATGCCGCCTCCAAGGAGCAGCGGGTTTTCATCTCGGGCCGCCCTGCAGTATAATTAAAATACTGAACTTTAAGAAGTAATCATTAAAAAAGTTCCTTTAAGAAAACTCTAATGTTCTACCACTAAATTCTATTTCCTAAGTTTTAGATATATATGTGGTTCTAACATCTACACTAAGTGTGCATTCCAACACTTACATAATCACATTTTTTTAGAGAAAGTTTAGAATCCAATTTGGATCCTAAGTAATTATCATATTTAATACAAGGGATAATCATTTCAACCATATCTAAAATCAATCATGGTTAGAAGGTGACATGACTATTAGGGTATGTAGGATTGAATGTATATATAATGGGGTAAATGTATATGTAATAGGGATTGACGTCTACATTTAACATTAGATAACCCTTCAAAGTTATATAAAATGTCAATTTATTTACAATCTCCAATTAAACAATTTTGAAATTATGAAAAATAAATCACTAAATTTTACATATTATTCCATCAAATAACTAAGAAAGTATCGAACTCATATAAAAAATAAAAAATAAAGTATAAGGAAATTAGAAGGATATAAAAAGAACTCATCACTTTAGCTTTGAAAAAAATTAGCTCAAAGAAACATATATGGACCCAAAAAAAAATGTATGAATGCCTTTGGAGGAAAAGCAATTAAATGATGGAGAAAAATGGAAACAACTCAGTGCAATGTATATATTTAAATAAGGATTAGGTTATTACAGTGGAAATCAACTGTTGGGACCACAATTCACAAAATTGGTATATGGATGCAACTTTTGTTATGTGTTCCTTAGATAACTTTTAAGTTTTGAAAATAATTTGCATGTGCCTTTATGTCAAAATGCAATGTGTGGAAGAGACCAACCTAGAATTATTTCAAGTTGGTGGATCCATACAATCAAATGTCACATCCACAAAAGCACATTTGTGTTTTTCATGAGTTGTAACTCACTCGTTTATGTAGTTTAAGGAAAAATGTCCAAATGTTTCTTGGAGGGAAAAATCAAATGGTTGAGAAAAAGGGAGAACCGTTTGGTCAGACACATGTATTTAGGCACTAGGTTGCATGGTATTGATTCATAAACTTGGCTTTTTTATGCCACTTTTGTTTTGTGTTTTACTTAAAAAAATTGTGTTGTTATTAAAAAAAATGCGTAGTCCTTCTGGCATGGTAGAGAAACACATAGAACTGATTGACCATGAGAAGAATAAAATAATATCAAGGCTCCTATGAAACATAAATATGGTAAAAAAAACAAGATTACAAGTTTAAAATTAGCTTGAAAGTTAAAAAGAAGAGAGTCGGATACAAATGATAATAATAAAAATAAACATATAAAGGGAAAAAATGAGATAATAATGATAAATTATTAATAAAGAAAGAAAGAAATAAACTAATTGTTTATTAAAGATTAATTTAAAAATTAAAAAGAGAAATGAATATTTATAAAAAATAAGATAATAAAAAAGAAAAAGAAAAGATAAAATAGTAAGATAAATTTTAACTAGATTCCAAATTTTATGTCAAAAATAAAAAATAAATAGAAATAAATTTATTTAATAAGGACAAATTAATATTAAAATAAATAAAATTGAAAATTGAAAAAATGAGAAAATTCATCACCTACAAAAAAGAAAAATAATTAACAAAATAAAAAGGACGATAGTAAAATATTAAAACTATAAGCTAAAAACTCAAAAGACTATAGATGAAGATGAAGATGATGATGGTGATGGTGATGGTGATGGTGATGGTGGTGGTGATGGTGATGGTTAACGTCCACTCATACCAAACTTTGGTCTATCGAACCTAAAGAAATGCATTATTTGGTTTGTTTTAAAATTGTATTTCTATGCTCAAAGAGCTTGGAGAGAAGCGTCTCAAGCTCACTATAATTTTGATAAGTTAAAAGGATAGGAAGGTCAGAATTACAACAAAGATTATGAAACTGAGATCTAATGTGGGTGTATGCGAGGAATTCTAAGAGGAAGTGTTTTTCATCCTCAATGTTCATATTCTCATAGAGATGGCAGATCCTTTCTACCCATGGTGTTTTAGGATCTACTCAACGACATGTTTCACTATGAAGCTCATGAGAGTTCGTTATTTTCTTGACTATATTAATTTTCTTCTTTGAACTAGTTAAAACCGAGATACACTTTTGATCTTCTAGAGTAGGGTTGATGCCCTCCTTATAATATCTTAATTTTTGTTTATCCTCTAAATCTTTCTCACACCACATTTTCTCCTTAAACTTAGAAGTGACAATATTTTTAAAGTTATTTATATTTTGCAATGCAATACTTTTGTCCATTCCCCAACAGTTTAACCAATCCCTGGTATCTAACCCAACTAAAAATCACTATCTAACACATGGAATGTAAATTTTTCTCACACCATTCTTCATATTTCAATAAAAATTGTATCATTGAATCACTAACAACAATAATTCCCTTACAAAATTGCAAAAAAAAGTTAACAAATAAATGAAAAGAACCTATTTTCTGAAGGTCGATCTAGCTATGGTGCAGTTGTTGAAGTCCACATAGCTCCAAGTCTAATAATTTCTTGTTGAAAACCCAAGTAACTACCCAATTAACCACTCTACCACACTAGAAGTACTCTTGTTCCTTCTAGTCCCCCGAGTTGTAAGGGGGCGTAAAGAACAAAGCACTAACCAAGTAGTGCAAGCCTAGATTTAAGTATCTGAATCTCTTAAGAACTCACCTTTCTAAAATGAAAATCATCACACTATTTCATAATTTTTCGATTATGAACTCCATACAACAATAAGGTGCATAAGGTTTCCTTTCCCCTTCATGCTTTCTTCCTTATATAAGAAATTTCTTTGCAACACTTGTCAATTATATGCAAAATTAGTATTTTATCCAATTTTCTATTTTCATTATTCACCCTCAATGTATCACCTTCTGATGAAGGTGTACATGAGTTCCCCTTTTTACTCTTATATGTCCATTTATCCCATGCCCCACTCCCCTAATTGTGGGTGCATGTTTCTTTTAACTCAAGTCCACTAAATAATAACTCATAGATTCACTAGGACTCTTCATTTGCTCCTATTCTAATTATTTTCTATTTATTTATTCTCTTTTATTAATTTCATGCAGACACCCTTCCATAGTCTTCATGCTAAAAAAAATTCTTTTCTTTTGCAAAAATAAACTAGATGCATAATCCTATATGCTAATTCAAATGCATACATTTCCAATTCACTTGATTTCCAAGGTACCACTTATATGTGTCCTTCAAACAATAATTAGTGTTCCTTTATTTTCTAGTTGACTTGATTACCAAGGTGCCACTTCTATGTGTCCTTCAAACAATCATCATTGTTTCTTTATTTTCCAATTCACTTGATTGCCAAGGTGTCACTTCTATGTGTCCTTCAAACAATCATTATTGTGAATCCTTTCTTTATGTGGGGAGAGTGAAATAGAGATTTAGGAGTCATTACCTCAAATCATTCTTCTACATCCTATGTGATACTAATGGAGGTTGAGGAATAAGTTGGTTCTTATTGCACCCCCCTCATCTTCCTTGTATGTGACCAAATCGTTGGCCTACCCATACAACACATGCCACCCAAGAAAATATGATACGACTTTCAACTTGTGCGTGGGTTGCTAGTGAGAGTCAGCAGTCAGTCAGTGTGCCCTCAATTTTGTTTCTATTCTCTATGACCCCCTTACTTACAGTTGAGATATATTTAACAAATAATTATACCCATGACTTCACACTCAACGCATGCATCAGTAGCGTTGCACAATATAATAACTTATCAAGATTTATCCACTTTTGACAATAATCTTAATCATATTTTCTATGGACTTTATTCAAAGTCAAATTGATTCAGATTTATGAATTCATCATCATAAGATAAAATTTATTCATAATTCATTCTATCCATTTATTGAAATTCAAAATCAACGTTTATTCACATCTATGGAATAATACAATAATTCAGACAAAAAAAATTCATATCAATGGAATAATAAAAGCATTCATTTTCATTTATCCAACTGGGCCATTTTCAAATAAGTTCCCTCAATAGATCTAAAGTCAAAGTTAGTCAAAGGAGGGCATTACAAAGACTACAAAACTTGTTGGCACATAGTTTTCTGTGACTGGGAGTTTCAACAATGACAAGAGGTTTAACCAAGTTTAAAAATGAGAAGTTTGATGGAAAGAATTTCTCCCTATGGAAGATGAACATCAATGATTTGCTAGTTCAAAATGACCAAGCCCTAGCCTTGAAAGGGGTTGCAAAAAAATGAACAACATCATAGATGAGGAGTGGATAAAGTTGTCTTGGAAGGTGATTTATACAATTCATATTTCCTTATCAGAATTTGTTTGTCCAATTGTGTTGAAGAAAAGACCATGGAATCCCTTTGAGAGAAACTTGGGAATCTGTATAAGGCTAAATCAACAACAAATATGGTTTTCTTGGAAAAAACCTTAATCATCTGAGGAGGAAGGAGGGTTCAACTATAGTAGATCATTTGAATGAGCTTAATACCCTTACCAATAAACTGGTCTTCATTGGTGTAAAGGTGGAGGATGATGACAAATAAATAATTTTACTCTATTCACTCTTGGAAACATGTGAACATTTAACGTTGACAATCATAAACTCATCATCAATAACTTTGAATATTGATGATGTGGTAGTTTCTTTGTTGGGAGAATAGTTGAGAAACATTTGCCTCTAGAACCCTCTACCAAGGAATCCATATCCATAATAAGTATTATAGAGTTATTTTCTATGCTTTATACATCATGCTTTGATGGCCTATCCCTATCCCTATGCAGACTCTTTTTACCCCATTTTCTCACCATTACCCTGATGCTCTAGTGGAACCCTTAAAAATAAATTTTTGTATATATACGTGGGTCACAAGTATACAACCCGTGTATACTCAACTTGCACCACTGTCACCCATCTACATCGGGAATTATGCTCAAAAAATAAAAATATTTGGAGTTTTCCCCATCAAGTAATGAATGACTTGATCCTTGGCCTTCCATATGGTGGAAAACACTCTGATTCGACCCTTCACTTCCCATTGAAGGGTTATATATTGAGCTACTATGAAGCATTAGAGGGGGAGAACTTTGGAGAGCAGGGATATTATAGTGAAATTATGCCCCATTCTTATATGCTTGAGTCTTCATCCCTTTGTCCAGCTTGAAGTAGTCATTGGTAATATTTCATAAGCTTGCCTCTATCTTTGTGAGCTTGCCTTTGTATGGAGGACTGAAGTGGGGGAGGCCCAGGGGAGGGACTCGGTTTCTCAATTTCGATGAGGTGCCAACAGAGTTTTTCATTTGTATCTCTATTCATATTAATAGAAATATCCATTTCTTGTCCATTACATGTGTAATTATGAATATTTGTATCCATGGATGTAATTACTTTGTTCACATGTTTTAATTGAATATGATAGATTAGACTCTAACACTTTACATATATCATGCTTGTATATCTTGTTATTGTTGAGTACAATATGTAGGTACAAGTTTGATTGAAATCTCAACATCTATCTACGTCAAATGACTAGAATAAGGTACACTTCTTCTCCGTTAGTGTTAGTTTCATTCATATATTTAGCATGTTGTGAAATCGGTTTATTTATACTATCATCCTATCTATTGTGGTCCACCCAAAGCCATAGGAACTTTTCTCTGTAACAATAAGGGTTCAAAAAGATACATCATAGTCCAAATCTAATTCTAGAGGATGCAAGATAAAAGGGAACTTCTATAAATGTGGAAACCAGGGCACTCGAGGAAGGATTGTTAGAATCTAAAGAAGGAAAAGAAGGATAAAAATCCAAATAAAAAATCAGTCAAGGATAGTGTAATAGATTCAGAAGAGATAGAAACATGTGAGGATTTTTTCCTTATTAACAATATATCTCTCTTATGTGCTTGGTTTTGGAATTAGGTGCATATTCTGACGTGTCTCAACATAGAGATTGGTTTGTCAATTATTAATCCTATAGTGGTGGGATATTCTACTTTGGCAATGATCATCCTTTAGAAATTTTGGGAAGAGGGGATATTAGTATCAAGATGGATGATGGGAAATAAAGTTATGATATGTACAACATGTATCAAATCTATGAAACAATTTACTCAATCAAAATGATAGATAAATTGCATTATTCTAATATATTTGGTGATAACCATTGCAAAATTACCGAATGATCATTAGTGGTAGAAAACGGTTTAAAAATTATGGATGACAGAGATATGCTTTATGGGATTAAGTCTTGTAATTTAGGCTCATCTCAGAACAATAGTTTTGGTAAATAGAAGAGAATTTGGTTTACTACAAGGTATGGTACAAGTTTTGATGTTTTCAACATATTCATTTTGATATATTTGGACCAATCCCACTTTGCCTATTAATGGTGCTAGATAATTTTTAAGTTTTATTGATGATTATTCTAGAAGAGTGTGGGTGTATGTTTGGAAAAATAAGTCTAATTACTTTGAGAAATTTAAATAGTTCAAGGAATTTGTAGAGAAAAGTTTTGTGAAAGTTTATTTTATGGCTCGATTTAGATAGTTGTCGAGGAGAATATTGCTCCAAGGATTTTGATAAAGTTTGTATAGAGCTAGGAATTAAGCACCAAAGGATCATTGTTCCACATAATCCAAAACAAGATGGTGTGGTTGAGAAAATGAAACACACAACCATGGAAAGTGCAAGAAGCATGCTCAACACATCTAGGTTGGATAATGGATTTTGGCTAATGATATTAATACAACTACTTATTTGATTAACATATCACCTAAAATTGAGTTGAAAGGACATATTCCAAAGGAGGTTTGGTGTGACAAGCCAATTCATTATTCTCATTTGCATATCTTTGGTTTTAATGCATTTTACTATGCGCCTAAGGAAAAGAGGTCCAAGCTTGATCCAAAGTCAAGGAAATGTGTTTTCTCAATTATGATAATATAGTAAAAGGGTATAGACTGTGCGATTATACTAACTATAAGGTAATGATTCTTCAAAATGTTATTTATAATGAAAATCCATGCAACAAAAGGAGGTACAACAACCACCCAAGATTGTACTTGTTGAAGTAGAAATGAGTGAATATGAAAACAAAAATGAAGCTTTTGATCAACATGAATAACAAATAGTTTAGCAGACATAAATTAGAATATCTACATGTCCTAGGAGATGTCATGAAAGGTATTCTCTTTATTTTCAATCTTCTTTTTATTTATAAATTGATGATGATGAACCTGGTTCATTTTAGGAAGCTAGAGAATATGAGAATACATATAAATGGAGGAAAGCCATTGATTAAGAAATGAAAGTACTACAAAATAATGAAGCATGGGAACTTGTGGATATCCCAAGAGGAATAAAGGTTGTTGCAAATGAGTGGGTGTATAGAGTAAAGAAGAACATTGATGGGTTGTTGGAATATTGTTATAAAGCTCGCTTGGTGGAAAAATGTTATATGCGTAAGTTAGGTGTAAATTTTAATGAAATATTAGCTACAGTTGTAAAGCTAAATACTGTAAGAGTTTTACTTGCACTTGCAACAACACAAGATTTAGAATTAGAGAAAGTGGATGTAAAAGCTTCTTTTGTGGATGGTGATCTTGAGGAAGATGTTTATATGGATCGATCAGAGGGATATAAATAAAGAGGAAAAAAACATTTCGTTTGTAGACTCAAGAAATATCTATACAGATTGAAACTGGTTCCAAGAATGTGGTACATAAAATTTGACACATCCATGAAGAGCCAAGGTTTCAGTAGAAGTGAAGCTAACCATTGTGAATATTATAAGAGGTTTTCTTATGGTAATTTTCTTACCTTGCTACTGTATGTTCATGAAATGTTTGTTGCAGGGACCAACATGAATAAAACCATTGATATTAAGGCTCAGTTGGATAGGACATTTGAAATGAATGATTTAGGAGAAACAATCAAATTCTAAATATGAATATACACAATGACAAAACATGTAGGGATATTTGATGAAGTAAAAATTCATATAAATAAAATATTTTGCAGTGCTTCAATATGTAGAATGAAAAACTTATTAGCACCCCACTTCATGTAGACTTGAAGTTATCTTCCAAACATTGTCCTAGCACAGAAGTAGAGAAGATGAGCATGTCTTGTGTATCGTATTCATTATAATTAGGGAAACTCATGTTTTCAATGCTGAGAACTAGATCGTATATTTTCCAAGTAGTGAGAGTTGTTAATTGATTCATGTAAATCCTATTAAGGTTCATGTGCATTCTATGAAGTGGATGCTCATATATTTAAGAGGCAATTTATATGCTTCTATTTGATCTAGATTGAAATTTTTTAAAATTAAAGGTTTTGTATATTTTGATTTTGGTGGAGATAAAAGAAGGACAAAAGTGTACCACATGATACACTTTCACTCTTGCTAGTGGAGCTATAAGATGGACATCTAACTTGCAGCCAATGTTGGACTTATCAACCAATACACTAATAGAATATGTGGTAGAAACTAAGGCCAGTAAAGAGGCAATATGACTAGAGAAAATAATGGATGACTTCAAGATGATGTAGGAGAATATCACTTTGCATTGTGATAGTTAAAGTGCTATTTACTTATTCAAGAATCCAAAATTTCATGATCATATGAAGCATATTGATATTAAGTACCATTTCATAAGAAAATTGGTGGAAGAAGGTAGGATCCTATTGGAGAAAATTGATATTGATGAGAATACTGCACATATGCTTACAAATTTTATTTCAATAGAGAATATTTAATGGTGCAAAACCTCTCTAGGATTGATGAAAATGTGATAAAGAAACATTGAGCAATGTAACGTGAGTAGAAAACATAGGAAATAAACTTCATGTATATTGAATTCAAGTGAGTTTATGATAGGAGGTGAAGTCAATATCCAAATCTTTGACATTTTCATGTAAAGTGATACGCGACTATGAATTCATGTGATTCATATGCACTAGGGAGGTCACAGAGGGGGCCAAATAGAACCCCAAGATGCAAATTTCTAGAACCTTCTAGTGTATTCATGTTCCCTCTAGAACCCTATTACGTATTGAATCAAAAGGGAAGTGATCCCTGGAATTATATCATGTAAGAAAGAAAGAATTGTAAATTTTTTTACAAGTAATAATAAATAATTGAAGCTTCCATTGAGTCGTAGTTTTACTTGTGCACAACATGGTTCCCACATAAATATTGTGTTCTATTTTTATTGTTTCTTTCTTCTATTTTTAGCTTTTTCTAACAATTTGGGGGTTTGGGGTTGGATGCATTGTTACCTGCGTGGGTAAAGTTTTTCATTTATGCAAGTGGGTTAAGTATTCCATTTATGTGTATGGTATAGATGCACCATTTATGTTTATTTTCATTATTTAATTTTGTCGAGTAGGTGTGTGGTTTATGTGTATCATATATGCGAGGATTTTATGTTTAAGTGTCGTGTTTATATGTGTTAGTTTAATGTATCAATTATGTTCATGGTCTTTGTGCATCATTTATGTGTGTGGGTTACACACATCCCTTATGTGCATGGATTTAGGGTTGTCATTTTTTATATGGATAATAAGCCTACACATATGGATTGCAAGGAAAATGAGATCCCTATACTAGAAGTGATGCATCAACTTCATCACACTCGAATACTCATATTTCTAGTGTATTAGTATTGTGACTTATAACCTTCAATTTGACTTGTAGTTTATATATTTATGATGCATTTCCAGCTTTTATTACCATGACACATCATTATAATGAATTTTTATTCTAATTATTAATTACTTTATTATTTCCTTATATAATGTATATATATGTTTTGTGATTTATACAATATTCCTTACAAAAAAAAGGTTTTCCAACTTAAAAATTGTCTTTAATTTATAATTTAAAAAATGATTTTGATTTATAAATCCTTAAATCAATATAATTCTATAATCTATTATTAAAACATTATTATTATTATTTCCATTCTCTATCAATTATATTTAACTCAATTATAATAAATTGACTTTGATTTATAAGTTTTTAGATCAATACAATTCCATAATCTATTATTGGAGCACTATCATCACTATTATTATTATTGCCATACCCTATAATATATATTTAACTCAATCTGATTATAATACTTGTGTTGTGTTAACTTTCTTCGACATTGATTATATTTGTACTCTTACTGCATGTTCGTGCATGAATGTGCTTTCATTTAATAATTAAACATTATTTTATTTATTCAATAAATTTTTACATGGTTTCTTTTCAAAAATGTATTGAACATGTTGTTGGTTTCGTTATGCAACCAACATTAAAATGATATAAATTCATCTGTTGGCATCAAAATATTATTAACTTTTAACTTGTCTCATGTTAAAGTGGTCTTGGTGGTGATATAATGTTGGTGTTGGATAACCCTGCTAATGGTGGCATGCCAAGCACAAAATGTTAGGTATAGGACAATCATAACATGTTATGTATATCACATAAAAATAAAATGTATAATGTTGATGTTGGATGTCCCCACTATTGATGACCTAACAAGCCTAATATGTTGGGTATATGACCATCATAACATGTTATGTACATTATATAAGAATAAAATGAAGTCCATGTTTGTATTTTTTTCGTAGATTTGTTTATATGTATAGTTGTATGTATGTGATGAGGAAAAGAGTAAAAAGTTGATTATTCAATGTTTTTTTTTCAAACGGTTGGTATAATAAGTTAGAAACTCACATAACACTCCAGATGACTAAAGGGTAAAATAAATTAAACGTTGGGGATATAAAGGAGAATAACTCACCTCAAATGTATATTTATGGAAGGTTATTTAAAGTGGGCACTCACTTCTACCAATGTGAAGCATACAAAATAAAGGTTAACCACAATTATGAGGATACATAAAAATAACAAATAATAAAAAGGGTGCTTATGACGCTTTTGGGGCACAACATAAGATAGTTCACTCAAAATTACATATATGAAATACTTGATTTGTTTTTATAAGCAAAGTTGCATGCATGATATGTGGAAAATATGAAAAAGATGAAAAACTCATATGACACTCAAGATGCCTTTAGGGTAAAATAAATTAAATGGTGATGGTAGAATGGTGAATTACCCATTTTATATGTATCTATGGAAGGAAGGTTATTACAGTGGCTATTCACTTTTATTAATGTGAATTTTACAAAAAGAATCTAAACCTTAAGGTTAATAATAATTATGAATGTGACATAAAAGTAACTAATATTAACGATAGTGTATACATTTTGAGAAAGTGATAACATCAACATAAGATAATTTACTAGCCATTAAGGTCAATAATAATTATGAATGCGACATAAAAGTAACTAATAATAATGATAGTGTATGTGACATTTTGAGAAAGTGATCACATCACCATAAGATAGTTTACTCACCATTCATATATATATATATATATATCCCACTTTTTTTTTTGTAGGTAAAGAAAGTAGAAAAATCATTATTTACATTAATGGGTGGTATAAATAATTATGTTTTTTTAATAGTTGTTTTTTAAGTAATATATCAAGAATAAAAAATTATATCTTAAAGTAGGATTTGAATTTGGATGAGCAAGTAACTACTCAAATTACATGGCAATTAAATTTTGAAAATGCTTCTCAAGACCTCTACAATTTTGAATTTGGATGAGAAGGGTAACATTTTTTTTAAACACTCGAGTTACATCCAATTATTTTTTAAAGTGTTTCTTAAATTATACCTCTACAATTTATACTATTATGCAATAATATAAGAATTATTCATTTTATAAAGAAGGGTTTGTTTTGGAAATGGATCATCAAACACTTAAATAAATCATATTGATTCACAACTTGCTTTATCTCATAAATACTTGAATGGTTTTCATATTTGTAAATTTATTCTTAATGATACTTTGATGAAGTGATGCCAGTGAGAAATAAAATGTAATTGAGAATGATTTGATTCAAAATCATCATTTACTCGTTACTTTAAGTAATGAGATACTCAGGATTGAAAATTTGGAGTAGGGTTTAAAAACTATAAGTGTAATCTAATATATATATATATA
>LPNX011103512.1:153894-189431 GCA_001517045.1 Pseudotsuga menziesii
ATAAGAGTTGATAATAGTTAAGGAATAAACCATTTTAGAAGGATAAAAATTGATAATAGTTAAAGAAAAAACATGTTGGCTACATGTAAGAGGTTTTATAATGTTAGTGATTATGCAAAGAAGAAATTCGAAGGCCACTTTGATTGAGTGAGCTTATTAATTATTGTTGTTATGGATTTTGTAGTTGCTTTTTTCTTGTTAATAAATTCAATCGTTAAGATTTTCTAAAAATAGAATCATTTTTGAAAGGCTTGTAAAGAAAAAAATTAGATGAGTAAGACATCTTATATTTTATCAATGAAAGTTATAGAATAATTATTTTAATTTATTTTATTTTATTTTGATACTCAATCATTATGTTTATTGGGAATCTTTTTTAAAGGTTTCCTAGATCTTTCGATTTAAATGAATATTTGGATTTCTTGAAAGAGTATTTTTAAATGCTTATTTATCTTTGACATAACTTCTCTACGAGTTTGGAATTTACTTATGTAAAAAGGAGAAAATATGAATTGATAAGGAATCATAGTTGTTGGTTACATCATCTCTCGACTTTCTTTCTTATTACTTGCGAACAAAATTTGATTGATTTGATTCCACCACTAAACATCATGATTGAGTTATTTCTTTAAAATTTATTGTTAAATTTAATTTGATGAAAAAAAATATAATTAAAATATTTTTTTGTTGCAATGCCCTTTGACTTGTTGAGCTAACCTTTGGTTTGAGAAACCACAACCTAGGGGAATCTAAGTCGTCAAAATCACTCATGGATCGCACCCGGCCTGGGCCACAACAACCCTTAGCATGGTTGGATTTAGATGCCGCCTCCAAAGAGCAGCGGGTTTTGATCTCGGGCCGCCCTGTAGTATAATTAAATACTTAACTTTAAGAAGTAATCATTACAAAAGTTCCTTTAAGAAAACTCTAGTGTTCTACCACTAAATTCTATTTTTTAAGTTTTAGCTATATATGTGGTTCTAACATCCACACTAAGTGTGCATTCCAACACTTACATAATCACATTTTTTAGACAAAGTTTAGAATCCAATTTGGATCCTAAGTAATTATCATATTTAATACAAGGGATAATCATTTCAACCATATCTAAAATCATGGTTAGAAGCTTATATGACTATTAGGGTATGTAGGATTGAATGTATATATAATGGGGTAAATGTATATGTAATAGGGATTGGACTACTACATATAACAATAAATAACCCTTCAAAGTTATATAAAATGTCAATTTATTTACAATCTTCAATTAAACAATTTTGAAACTATGAAAAATAATTCACTAAATTTTACATATTATTCCATCAAATAACTAAGTATAGAACTCAAATATTAAGAAAAAAAGTATAAGGAAATTAGAAGGATATAAAAAGAACTTGTCTCTTTAGTTTTGAAAAAAAATAACTCAAAGAAACATATATAGACCCAAAAAAATATGTATGAATATTTTTGGAGGAAAAGTAATTAAATGATGGAGCAAAATGGAGAACAACTCACTGCAACCTATATATTTAAATAAGGATTGGGTTATTACAGTGGAAATCAACTGTTGGGACCACAATTCACAAAATTGGTATATTGATGCAACTTTTGTTATGTGTTCCCTACATAACTTTTAAGTTTTGAAAATCATTTGCATGTGTATTTATGTCAAAATACAATGTGTGGAAGAGACCAACCTAGAATTATTTCAAGTTGGTGGATCCATACAATCAAATGTCACATCCACAAAAGTACATTTTGTGTTTTTCATGAGTTGTAACTCACTTGTTTATGTACTTTAAGGAAACATGTCCAAATGCTTCTTGGAGGGAAAAATCAAATGGTTGAGAAAAAGGGAGAACCGTTTGGTCGGACACATGTATTTAGGCACTAGGTTGCATGGTACTGATTCATAAACTTGGATTTTTTATGCAACTTTTGTTATGTGTTTTACTTAAAAAAATTATGTTGTTATTAAAAAAATGTGTATTCTGGCATGGTAGAGCAACACATAGAACCGATTGACCATGAGAAGAATAAAATAATATCAAGGATCCTATGAAACATAAATATGGTTAAAAAAAACAAGATTACAAGTTTAAAGTTAGCTTGAAAGTAAAAAAGAAGAGAGTCGGATACAAATGATAATAATAAATAAAAACATATAAAGGGAAAAAAATCATATAATAATGATAAATTATTAATAAGAAAGAAAGAAAGAAAATAATTGTTTATTAAAGATTAATTTAAAAATTAAAAAGAGAAATAAATATTTATAAAAAATAAGATAATAAAAAAAGGAAAAAAAAGGATAAAATAGTAAAATAAATTTTAACTAGATTCCAAATTTTATGTCAAAAATAAAAAATAAATAGAAATAAATTTATTTAATAAGGATAAATTAATATTAAAATAAATAAAAGATAAAAATTGAAAAAATGAGAAAATTCATCAACTACAAAAAAGAAAAATAATTAACAAAATAAAAAGGACGATAGTATAATATTAACATTATAAGCTAAAAAATCAAAAGACTATAGATGAAGATGAAGATGATGATGGTGGCGGTGGTGGTGGTGGTGGTGGTGGTTATCGTCCACTCAGACCAAAATTTGGTCTATCGAACCCAAAGAAATGCATTATTTAGTTTGTTTTAAAATTGTATTTCTATGCTCAAAGAGCTTAGAGAGAAGCGTCCCAAGCTCACTATAATTTTGATAAGTTAAAAGGATAGGAAGGGTAGAATTACAACAAAGATTATGAAACTGAGATCTAATGTGGGTGTACGCAGGGCATTCTAAGAGGAAATGTTTTTCATCCTCAATGTTCATATTCTCACAGAGATGGAAGATCCTTTCTACCCATGGTGTTTTAGGAACTTCCCAACGACTTGTTTCACTATGAAGTTCATGAGAGTTCATTCTTATCTTGGCTATATTAATTTTCTTCTTTGAACTAGTTAAAACAGAGATATAATTTTGATCTTCTAGAGTAGGGTTGATGCCCTCCTTATAATATCTTAATTTTATTTTATCCTCTAAAACTTTCTCACACCACATTTTCTCCTTAAACTTAGAAGTGGCAATATTTTTAAAGTTATTTATATTTTGCAATGCAACATTTTCGTCCATTCCCCAACAGTTTAACCAATCCCTGGTATCTGTATACCAACCTCGCTTGAGCCTTCGGTGGTTTTTGCTGGAATTTGAAGCTAGTTTAGGAAGTCTATGGTCTCCCATGTTATTGATTTTTTGCTTGTACAACAGGAGCCTAGTCATAGCTAAGATCACGATAGGGGAAATACCCACTTCTATAAGGAGAACAGGGTAGGGTGTATTGCTTTTAATTTTGAGGTTATACGTTATAAAACGGTTCTAGATTTGCGCAATATTTCTCCAAGATTCTCTAGAGATGCTGCAACCCCAAACCTCACACCCATACAAGGTAACAGGAGTGACTAAAGTTTCAAAGAGGAGCTTCTTTTTATCCCACATCACAAGGTTTGCTTCTTTACAATTATTTTCAAGACCAAAATAAGCTTTCCACCCTCCATTAATCCTATTCTTAATGCTATAGTTCTAGTTGAGCTTGTGATGAATATCAATTCCTAGGTATTTGTAAGAAGACACTTCCTCCAAGTTGCTATTGTCATACACAAAATTAGCGTAAGTGTCCTTCTTGGATTTGATAATCATAATTTTTGTTTTGTCGGTGTTAACAGTCATACCCATGGAAGAGCAATAATCCTTAAGAAACCTTAGTTTCTTATCAAGATCAGAAGGACACATTGCTAGAAGAACAATATCGTCAACATAGAGAAGAAGGTTGATTACTATTTCGGCTAAGAATAGAACAAACACTTTAAGTAAATTTGAAGAAAACTAAGTTTATGAGAAGTGGGAAAAATAAGAAAAAAAACAAACCAAAAAGATCACATAGTCTAAACATAGGATAAGCACAGAGATAGAACAAAACCAAAGAAAAAGGAGAATCCTTCTCCTTTGTTTTTGTTTCATTTTGGTGTTTATCTAATGTAGTGATTATTTGATCCTTTTGGTTTACTTGTGCTCTTTTTTTTCTTGTTCTCCTTGTCTTATTCTTGGATGATTTGTACTCTTTCTTGTGTAGTTATTTTTTTCACCTCTAGTTTTCTAATATTATTGATTTCTATTTTATTTTTATTTTTACTTTTACTTGATTTATGTTTCCTCCTCCTTAATCTATTTGTGTTACTCCTTGTGTTATGTCTCTTCCCTTCCTTTCTTGTGTTTATTTTTTTGGTATCCTTTATCTTTTTTATGAGTCAATCTTTCTTCCGTTTAGTTTAAAGTTTATCTATAACATGCAATCTTGTGTTTTTTCCTTTCTAATACTTATTTAAAGTTACCTTTAACCCTTGAAATCATTTGATTCTTCATGTGAGCTTATTGGTCATGATGATGGGAAATGAATCTCTTGTATGAAACATTGAAATTTCCCAATTGGAAGTAATGATTCCAAAAAAATATCTTATAAGAAAGCTAACTTGTTGATTCGTCATATGAGGTATTAATGACATAGTTAAATGTTCTTGTGTCAATTCCAATTAGAAGTAATGATTCCAAAAGATATAACTTATTGATTCATCATATGAGGTAATAATGACATTGTTAAATGTGCATGTGTCATTGAATTGATGACAAGGATGATTTTGTTGTATTCAACAATGAATTGTAATATAAAGGTGTAGGATATTTTAAAGATTAAAGTCATGGCACGTGCATAGTGTGTAATAGTATAATATTATGTTTTAATTAAGTACAAATGAATGATATTGTAATTGTGTGTAGGTTATGTTGTAAAGAATTTGGATTTTTATTAAGACTTGTCCATGGTCGAGGGATAAAATCTAAGATGTTAGGTTATACTAATTTCTTCTGGGGATTATTGGTCTAAGTCATGCTCCCCACCTATCACACACACTTCAAAGTGGAAATATTTAACTAATATTGGTCATTTAGAGAATTGGTGTGTCAATGATGGTTATTAATCCCAAACCCATGTTTCAATAGCGGGGTTAGGGTCTTAGGCCATGGAATTTGTGTATAAGGTCTATTGGTCATGCATGGTGTATTGGAACACCACATAAGTCCTATGTAGGGAATATTTAAGCTCACAAGTGATTTATAATCACCATTTTAAGAATTGGAAGACCATGTTTAATGCCAAATGCCATGGTCCATCACCAAAATACAAAGTCTTATGCCATATCATTTGAATCTTGTAATCATGGCCCATGCATGGGGTTCTAAGGCACTACATAGGTTTCACATCATAAAACTTTTCCATGTGAGTGGGACATGGTAACCATTTTAGGTTTGGAACACTAATGATGATTCTTGAGCCCATGTTAGGGATACTTTGTAGGGTTAATTCCACGGACTCGATCCAAATACCATGGTATTAGGTATAAATAATTATCTATGAGGATCATAGGCCATGTGCGGGGATATGGATCACCACAAAGGCCCTACATAGGGAATCTTTGGCATATGAGAAATATGTGATGAAATATTTTAGGATTGTCACACTATGGATTATTTTCATGATATAATCTATGTTATAGAGTAAAAATATAAAGTTTTAGGCCATATCATTTTTCATTAGGGGTCATCGACCATTTTTGGGGCCACATTCCACTATAAGTTCCTTTTATAAATATTATTTGTCCTTTTCAAGATTCACAATGATAAGGATGGTTATCAATGTCAATACCATGTCTTTGGGTAAAAATCAAGGGTGTAAGGCCATATCAATTTTCTATATGGATCATGGAACATGCATAGTGGCCCAAACCACCATATAGGACATCCATGGAGAATATTTAGCCTACAAATGTGATATGGTGATCATTTTTAGGATTTGTGCATGAGGGATGTGTCCTAGGCTTAAGGTTAGTTGTTAGCGAATTAAGACATAACATTTGTCTTGTGGTTCTCATGGGAAAAGGGAGGTCCATTTGAACATCACGCATACCTTAAGTAGGGAATAATTTTCCTACAATTTGAATATGGTGGAAAATTAAAGATTTAATGCACCATATACAATTTTCATGGTCTATGCTATGGTTTAGAGAGAAAATATAGGGCCTTAGATCATATCATTTGTATTTGGGGAGGATGTATCATGCATGTGACTCTAGGAAGTTAAAAGGAGCGACAATAGACCCTCAAACCCTACCTAAAATGCTATAATTTTTATAATTATATTCCCTTATGGAATGAGAAATATTACCTTGCATGTGTTATTAATGAGAGATGGTGGAAAAATAAAACCATGATGACCCTAGAAATGATCCATGACCAAATTTGTGAGGACAAAATCACACAACTTGTTTACCACCATTATTTATTGTAATAATAGTTCAATTGTGGTAGATGTTAGATGATATTTGTTTTTAGGGTTAGGGGTTAGTAATTTATGGGTAGATAAAGTCCCAAGTTAAGGTGATAGTATCCTCCCTCTATCTACTATTGGCATTGTCAATAATTTCAGTGCCATAACATATGGATTGGATGACCTAACACATTAACCGTCCACCACCAAATATCCTAGCCCACTTACCCATTAGCCATATTCAAACTCAATTTAATATAGGTGTCATGCACCATATGACGTTCGCTTAACCACCGCACAAGCCTTGAATGTGGAAAATTTACCCTATAAATGACATATTGTGACCATTTAATGTATAAGTGCAATAGTTATTATTCTTGAAACCAGGGATTATTTTAAGGAGCCATACTTATTTAAAAGTGTATAAATGTTAGCGGATATTACGAATTCTTAAAACGCCAACTATAAAATGTTTGGCGATATTTTTCAAAAAATATTTTAATTTCCAAGGATTTTATATCGTTTATATAATAATTTGGTGATTTTTAGGGTGAAAAATTTTTACCCCATCAAAATTGGGCGAAACAAGGCTTCAAAAAATGCAAAATGGTGAATCTTTTTTTGGAGAAAAACCCCCAAAAATAGCCCATGGGCTAAATTTCACCCCTGAAATTATCCCTTCTTGGAACAACATAAGAGATGCAAAAGAAAAAAAATAGGACACTCTTATAGCTCACAAATATTATAATAAAGATATGAAAATTTAGGACTTACACAATAAAATGAATGAAAACCATAAAATATTTTACCTATAAAATGCCAAACTTCTCAGCATGAGAAAAAAGACAAATATCATTCAAATTATGCACAACCTACTCCATCATTGTTAACACAAAAAAGTGTTCACCTAGCTCTACATGGTATAAACCATATACATACATCATATTCCTACCATATTTCCCATTACATTTGACCTTCACAATTGTATTTCCACAAAAAAATAGTCCAAAACATTATTATTTATTATGGTTTACCCTCATTCTCTCCAAAAAAAGGGTCAAAAACCCTAAAAAAGAGAAAGGGTCAGAAAACCACAGGAAAATACCATGGGTCAGAAAACCCTAGGACATACTATAAATACATTGTGAAGGGCTCTCCAAAAACACTCATATCTCTTTTCCCTCATTTACTTGTGGATACATTGTGACACCACTCCTCTCAGGTATTCACATACTCCCCTTTCCCATCACTTTCATGCCATTCCCACGGTGTACGCTAATACATTCTCTATACCCATCTTGGATCCATTCCTTGTTAGACAAGTGTCCATGGAGACAACTGGAGAACCAACTCGTGGAGCTGTGGAACCGCTTCCGAGGACGGCTATGATGTCCCACTTTACTGGAGAAAAGGTGTGTTTACTGTTTTTACTGTTTATTTTCATTATTTTAGTCAATATACATGTTGAAAAATGATAAAAAAATATTTTCTTTGTGTTACTAATTCAGTTTGTTGTTTTATTTTCCATTGAACTCTTCCTTACGATCACAACGATCTAAGGTTGGTGCTTATACACATAACAGGGGAGAAATACCTATTATAGTTTTGGTTGTTATAATAATCAACCCATAGTTACCCATATTTGACATTAATTAATCATTTTTGTCTTATTCCTATATTCCTAGATTCCTCACTATGCTAGTTGGCTTCCACTTGCACCTAGAAGTCAACACATGCTAAAATTGGTTCATGGAGCACTTTGGAGTCATCCTGGAAACATTTTTAGCAACTCTTCTTTTATTCTTGGATTGGAAAAGTGCATTTCTGCTTTTTCTGAAAGATGCCTTGCTTTACAACAATTTTAAGGGAAAAAGGAAAAGTAGTCTAGGAGTAACTGCCTTGTTTTTCTCCCACATCCTCCTCCTTCCTTTTCTAAAAAAAAAGAATGGATCTGATCTCTTTCCATCACTTATTATTTGGCCTATCTGATTTATCCAATTCGTGAGCATCTTCTTAGATTTGGAAAGTGTTTTATGCACCTATGGGGGATCTGACTAGTTTTAGTAAGCCTTCTTTTTGACCAATTCGAATAGAATCCTTATTATTTAAAATATCTGATGTAATTGTATATTTTCAAAACCTATTACTTGATGAGGTTGAATGATGTACACTTATTCAATACAGGATTTTTTATGCTTCAATTTCGGTCTCCTTTTGTATGAATTTTACATGTTTGATTAGCAATTTTGTGTGTAATTGTTCTACTGCTTGGGTTCAATTTCCACATGGTATTGAATCCTTTGTAGATCGATTTATCTACTTCCATATTGTTATTGCAGGTTCGAAATCACTGACTAGGAGCGCATTCTGCTAATTCAAGGGCACAGTTGCTGAGATATGGACCAATCTCAAAGGATCATCTTGACTCCATTAAATTTCTTCAAATGGAAAGCTAAGATGGAGATATTTTTGAGAGAAAAAGGTCTCTATAGGGTTACCATGGAAACTGAGGCAAATCCCAATGTGGTTACATAGAAAATTAAATGGCACAATAGGAGGGATGAGGCCTATGGTATTTTGTGCTTGAGCATTTCAAGAGATCTCGTCTTTCATCTTGATGCATTGACATCACCAAATGAGGTTTGGGAGAAGATTGAAGATATTTTTGGAAAGACATATGAGATGAGAAGACATCAACTCAAGAATGAATTGATCTCCTTGAGTCCTAGTAGCTTCAAATCATTTCAACTCTACTTTTCCAAGTTTAAGGCCCTCGTTTTACAGCTAAAACAGTGTGGAATTGAAAAGAAGGAAGAGCAACTAGTCTTGACCATACTCTCAAAGCTTGGTCCTGACTACTCAGTTTTTGTTTCGACCTTCCATGCCACCAAATCGATGGCTCGAATCTAGAAGATGTCTAAGATTGTTGAGTTCATGGAATCCCTCACCCAGGAGCAAGATAAATTGGTAATGATGGCCTCCATCAAACCTTCCAAAGACCAAGCTTTGGTTGCTGGAGATTCAAGGGTGGATTCAAAGGGAAAGAAAAAATCCAAAAATCCACCTGAGAAAAAGAGAGACAAGTCAAAGTCTCAAGAGGATCCCTTATGCTCCAAGAAGAAGAACAAAGGATAAATGAGCAAGTACGCATACTGCAGTAAGGGATATCATCCTGAGAGCTCTTGTATGAAAAAAAAAATTGACATGTTGACCCAAATCCTGGAGAAGAACAACATCTCCCTTATTGATTGCTCAAAGAAGAGGGAAGGATGATCAAATTCAGAAGAAAAGGAGAGAGTACATGCCTTGGTTTATAGAACCTCAAGCTCACTTAGCTTCATCATTGATTATGGAGCTTCCATACATATGGTTTCAACAAGGGAGACTTTTTCCTCTCTTGACATTTTGAAAGGTCCAAAAATTGTATTGGGAGATGACTCTCTCACTAACAATATGGGGAAGGGGAGGATTGATCTTGATCATGGTTTCCTCAAAGATGTGTTGTATGTTCTAGGTCTTGACTCTAATCTCTTGTTAGTGTATCAGACGACTCACACTGGGTCTCCAAAGAAATTCATCTTCTCCCCCAATGAAGTTGAAATCTCAGATATTTCAAATGGTAAATTCATAGCAAAGGGTGTTGTGGATCACACTTTAAAGGTATACAAGTTTTCCCATTTTCTACCATACTCAAACCCCTATACTCTTTTCACCCATGATAATGAGGCAAGCAAGATTTGGCATGAGATATTTGGCCATCTTAACTATAATTATATTCCTTACTTGAGTGACAAAGATATGGTCATAGGGTTACCAAAGATTAAGTTTTCTAAGGGAGTCTGGAAAATTTGCATCCTAGGAAAACACCCAGAGCACAAATATGAGAGAGCTAGTCATGAGAGAAACTATGCACCCCTTGAGTTAATCCACAGTGACATTTCAGTTCCATTCCCTCATATTTCCATGATTCAAGCCAAATATGCACTCACCTTCATCGATGAATTTTCCGAGTATTGTTGGGTCTACTTCCTAAAGCACAAGCTTGAAGTTTTTGACCTCTTCAAGGTCTTTCGATCCTTGGTTGAGAACCAGTCTGGGAGGAAACTCAAGACCCTCAGATATGAAAATGGTGGTGAGTATGCCAAATATGATTCAATCCATTATTGTAAATATGCAAGTATCTATATGCATCATTCTATTCCTTACCCACCACAACAAAATGGTGTTGTTGAGAGAAAGAACAGATCACTTAAGGAGATGGAAAATTGCATGATGAAGGATAAAAATTTGCCACCAAAGTTTTGGGATGAGGCTATAAAATGTTCATCCTATATTCATAACAGGGTGCCACATAATATTATCGATGGTATTACTCCTTTTGAATCTTGGAGTGGGCACAAGCCAAATGTGACCCATTTCAGGATTTGTGGCTCAAAGGCTTGGGCTAGAATTCCAACTGAAAAGAGGAAGGATTTGCAAACCCAAGGCCAAGAGTGCCTATTCGTTGGGTATTATGAATATTAAAAAGGGTACAATATGATAAATGTGAGCACTAACAAATCTTTCATTGAAATAAGTGTTCAATTTGAAGAAGATCCTTTAGCAGCAGTTGAAGTTGGAGAGTCCTCTTTATCACCACAACCACTGATTGTAAGTGAAGAGATTAATGAGTTTGCTGATTCTGATATGTATGATAATGATGATTTAATTGAAGATCATAACATTCCTACAAGACCAAAATGGGAAGAAAGGACCATTCATGCATATGGGGAACTAGCTAGGAATCCTAGTGACACTAGGAGGACTAGATCTCAAATTGAGAGTGCCCTTTGTGTGAAAGATCCACTCTTTGTTGAGAAGTTTTATTTGATGGTTGAATATGATCCTAATAAATATGAATATGCATCACATGATCCAATATGGAAAACGTCCATGAAGGAATAATTCAACTCGCTCCAGAAGAAAAACACATGGGAACTAGTTGATCTCCCCCCAGGGAGAAAGCTAGTAAAGTGTAAGTGGGTCTATAAAACTAAGTTTGTTGCTGATGGTTCACCTTTGAAATATAAGGCAAGATTGGTATCCAAGGGATACTCACAAGTACATGGTATTGATTACAATGAGACCTTTGCACCAGTGGCAAATATGGACTCCATAAGGCTAGCTCTAGCCATTGTAGCTTCAAGGTAATGGGAGGTACATCACATGGATGTGAAGTGTGCCTTTCTAAATGGAGAAATGAATGAAGAGATTTATATGCAGAAACCTGAAGGTTTTTTTTCTAATCCATATTTCATGTGCAGGTGAAATAAATCATTGTATGGGCTCAAGCAAGCCCCCAGGGCTTGGTATGCCAAGATTGATGGCTTTCTATTGTCACTGAGTTTTGTTCAATACAAGTCTGATACGAATGTCTATTTGAATCTGATTCATGGTTATTTAATGATTATTGTTTTATATGTGGATGACCTATTGATTACAGTAAGTTCAAAGAAAGAGATTGCCTCCTTGAAGGATGCAATGAACCATGCATTTTCCATGACATATTTGGGATTATTGAGCCAATTCTTGGGTCTCGAAATTCCTCAATACCAACATGGGATCAAAGTTCATGAGTCCAAGTATGCTTTATATCTTCTCAACAAGTTCTACATGAAATATTGCAAGCCAATAAAGACTCTGTTTATCTCAGGATTTAAGCTTGAGGAAGTAGGTTCTTCTCCTTTGGTAAATAACACACTATATAGGTAGTTGATTAGGTGTTTGATTTATCTTACACATACTCGAACTAAATTATCTTATGCAATTAGTGTGGCTTCAATATACATGGATCAGCCTCATGAGATCCCTTGGAGAGAAGCCAAGAGGATCCTAAACTTTATTCAGGGAACATGAACTCATGGGATTTTCTATAAAACAAAATCTGACTTAGAGCTAGTTGGATTTACTAACAGTGATTGGGTAGGTGACAACATAAATCGAAAGTCTACTTCATGATATGTGTTCATGCTTGTAGATGGAACAGTCAACTGGTCAAGTAAGAATCAGAGTGCCATAGCAGTCTCATCTACAGAGGCATAGTATAGAGGAGTTGTGAATGCAGGTACTCAATGTTTGTGGTTACAGGGGATACTTGGAGAATGTGGGATCGAATCGGAGTTTTCCATTGTCATATATTGTGACAATCAAAGCACCATTAAAATATCCATTGATCCAATTCAAATATAGTGAACCAAGCACATTTAGATCCATATGCACTATATCAAGGAGTTTGTGCATGATGGTACATGATTGCTCTACTCTACTGAGCATCTTCAGAGCAAGTAACAGACATCTTCACCAAGGTGTTTTGTGAGAAGACCTTCAGTAATATCAAACCATTGCTGGGGATTTCTGATCATGTGGTGAAGTATGATTGATAACAATATTTCCAAAATTGTGTTCCCTGTCCATGTTTAAGGGAGGATTTTCCCACTAGGTTTTTTCCTCTTTCCTTGGTTGTATGGACAAACAGTATATAAGGGGTGACTAAGACTTGTTGCTAGGCCCTATAGTTTTATGATATTTAATCATAAAGTCAATATTAATGGGGGGTGTTAGAATAATCAACCCATAGTTACCCATATTTGACATTAATTAATTAGTTTTGTCTTATTCCTAGATTCCTAGATTCCTCACTATGCTAGTTGGATTCCACTTGCACCTAGAAGTCAACACATGCTAAAAATGGGTTATGGAGCGCTTTGGAATCATCCTGGAAAATTTTATAGCAACTTTTATTTTATTCTTGGATTGGAAAAATGCAGTTCTACTTTTTTCTGAAAGCTTCCTTGCTTTACAATAGTTTTAAGGAAAAAAGGAAAAGCTAGTCTAGGAGTAACTGTCTTGTTTTTTTCCCACATCATCCTCCTTCCTTTTCTCCAAAAAAAAGCACGAATATGATATATTTCCATCAATTATTAGTTGTTCTATCTTATTTATCAAAATCATGAACATCTTCTTAGATTTGGAAAGTGTTTTATGCACCTATGGGGGATTTGACTAGTTTTAGTAAGCCTGCTTTTTGACCAATTCGAATAGCATCCTTATGATTTCGAATATATGATGTAATTATATATTTGGAAATCCTATTACTTGATGAGGTTGGATGATGTACACTTATTCAATACAGGATTGTGTTATGCTCCAATTTCAATCTCCTTTTGTGTGAATTTTGCATGTTTGATTAGCAATATTGTGATTGTAATTGTTCTACTGCTTGGGTTCAATTTCCACATTAGTGAATCCATTGGGTTGATCCATTCATATCCCTTATTTTGTATTTTTTCTACAGTTTTGTCTTTAGTTTCTGTCTTCAGCTGTCACAGATCGGGCCCCCTTGCAGCTCATTCAAACCTTTACTATGTTAGTGCCTACCCCCCGGCCCTAGCCGAATCTTCTTTTTATAAATTTTCTTTTTCGGTCTGATTCACACTTATATGGATGGAATACATGACCAAGTATCCCCTTTTTTCCTGATAAGTGCGACCTAGGTCATGCCTTTAGCCTTGATAAGTGCAACCTGGCTCAGAAAGCTAAATCACTCCTGTCCCAGCTTTAGGAGCAACCCCAATCGCCATTGTGACCATGTTCCAAGAGAATAAGTCATGTATTACCCTTTGTTTTGTGTGACTTGACTATTGCCTAGATTTATATTGTCCCTCTATTCTGTGCGACCCAGATTGCGTCTGTTCCTCTAACAGGCATGGCCGATAGTTTTCAGTCTGTTTTGTGTACCTATTTTTGACCCCCTTTCTGTCCCAAAACTAACCTATTTTTATTTCCATATTTGGTATTTTTACAACCCCTTGGGGTATTGGAGATCTCCCCTGCTTGTTTGATGAGTTTCCATAGTTGAGCTTTATAATCTAAACCCCATGCTTGTTTCCTTAGTTTGATTAACAGTTCCTTATTACTCATTTGTTTCAAGCATAATTTCATTATCAGAAGATTTTTTTATTTTACTACTTTAATGTTTGACATACAGTTGCACACAAACTCACACCATTAAGTGAAGACATTCGGTTCATTACCCCGAGCAGAGCCTTAAAATTTAATTAACTTAATATCATTTGAACCAGGGTATAAACTCCATCTGCTTAGGAAGTTGAACAAACATGAGGTTCATATTCATTCCCGACCACTAAAGCACAGCAATTCAGCAAGTCATCATAACTTCACCACGCTACTCATTTAGGCTTAGGGGGCACAACCCCCAGTTCAATTCTTTGAATCCTCACCATCACATCCATCTTCGGCATCACTCACCACCTTTAGAGACATACACGACCTCTAAGTATGATTCAGATTCCTATCAATCTGAACCTACCTTGTTCACTACCCCATCTAGCCCCATGGCTGGTGCGCATCTAGATCTCTTCCATGGAGGTATAGTTTGTGGTGGACCTGTGTCCTTTCCACCCATCATCACGGGTATCCCTTCTAGCTAGCCCATTTATATTGCACACATTGGTGTTGGTACGCTACCCACTAGTAGTGGCCCCATGCCATCTACCACAGTTCTTACCATACCAACTTTTATAACTGGGGGCAGTGGCCCTTCCACGTCCATTCTGACTATTCCCACCATGGGAAGACAACCTCATCCACCCCCAGTCATGCATGGGAACTACGTTCCTGCAGCCACCAACACTATTGTTGGTCATTCCCGATCCAACCTCGGCTCTATCCTACCTTTTATGGTTAGTCTCAACCTTCCAGATTTGGCACAGTTAAACAATTACCATATTCGTCACCACCCACAATAGCCTCCTATGCCTACAAATCTTCCCTCATACCTCCCTAAGTTTGAGGGCAAGGTGAGAGAGTACCCTCAAATCACATCATGTCCTTCGACCTGTGGTGTTCATCTAACAACATTGTGGATGACTCCGTTAGATTGAGGTTGTTACAACACATACTTACGGGTGTTGTGGCCAAGTGTTGCATCAAGTTGTGCCATGCTGCTCACCCTGACTTCTCCTCACTTGTTTCGATGTTCCTTCAATACTTTTAGCTACCTGTCTATTATGACGAGGGAGTGGTGATCTTATTATCCTATCGCCAAACCAAAGCTATCCATATCACGGACCATATCCATGAATGCTGATGTCAACGTAGCTTGTGCAATATTCGATTGGACAATAGGATCTTCCTTGACTGGTTCCTCAAAACCTTACTCCCCCCCATAGCTAAAGACGTCGCATATGAGCGACCCCAGACAAAGGGGGAAGACATCCTTAAGGCTCAACAGTTTGATTTGATCGATGCCCAGTCCGATTACTTATATACCATCATACCCGATGCTCCCCGAGCCAGTACCTCTTGTCGTGATACGCCAGGGGCATCTCATGCTACTGATGGAGTCATTACCCAGCACCCCCAGTTTTATGTGACCTCTCCCATGATTCCACCGCACTTGGGTAATACCCATCGTATTGCCCAACCTAGTTATGCCCCCGATTACTCATGTGTGATGGATCAATCTGGAGCTAATCCATCTTATGAACCCCCTAGTTACGCCCCTTATTACTCATGCATGACAACTCAGTTCGAAGCCGCCTCATCCTACACACCTCCCGCACTGAATCCTCATGTTCATGACTCAACTTGTTTGGCACATTCGTGTTCAGGCCAAATGCCCGAATTTTCAACCCCTCCATCTCCTCCGATCTATTATGCACCGCCTATGCAACCCACTCCAGCTCTGGCCTCAACTCCTTTGGTTTCTATGGGACAGGTTTATTCTTGGCAAATTATCCCTAACCAACCCACCCCCAATAACCAACAAGGGAAGGGAAAGAACACGAGAGGTAGAAACTGAGGCAATAACCAGCCCCAAGGAGACGATCAACAGGCCAACCCTCCAAACAACAATGATGCTAACCCTCCTGCATAGAATCTCCAGCTTCCCAATCGACCTGGAAAGAACCCATAGTTGCGGACTAACCATCCATGTATTATTTGAACACCTATGGTCATTACACTCATTAGTGTCCTCACATGGCTCGCATCCAATGACTTCTCCAAAATGAAAATCAACGTGATCCAAACACCACTACTTCGGCTCAGCCCAACCCTACCCCACCAGGCCTTCTTCCTATGGTGCTCCAAAACCCCCTACCACACCAAGGAATGGTTGCAACCCAACCCTTAGCACCACCTACTCCCACGGCTCCTGTTGCATCCCCACCTGCTGAGGCTGGTGTCCATCACCTCATGATGTTATCATCTGAAGTCAACCTCTAGACTCGACGCAATCACTATGGCTCCACCACAGAAATCACTAACCCATCAGTGGTGTCTACCTCTACCATTTCTAACATGTCTCTCCACTTATTGATACCCCTATGGATGGGGCGTCTAGAGTCCCACAGTTTCCTATGCATCGTATCGCAAACAATGCTACTGCCAGAGATTCCCTCAACTACAACATAGTTTATGACTTGGCCCAATCTCCTACAACCATTTCCTCTTTGGAAGTGCTTAAAACTTTCCCATCATAGCATAAAGTGTTGTTTCCTGCGCTAGGTGTCGTTGATCCCTCTGATTCTAGGTTAATCACCTTCGACTTGGATCAAGGAGATCCTAAGATTCCATCTACTGTCACCTTCCAAGTTCCGATCTCAATTCAGAATTTGGTCGTACATCGATGCATTATTGATGAAGAGGCATCCACTTGAGTTATGTCAACTTTTATTTGGCAGAAGCTCGAGTCACCTACTCTTCAACCTTCCACCACCTCTCTCCATGCGTACGATGTCTACTTTACTCAACCAAAGGGGAATTTCACGAACGTTCTTGTTGAATTAGTTGGTAAAATGGTGTTGATTGACATTGAGGTTGTCAATGCCCAACTTGATTACGACCTCCTCCTAGGGCATAGCTATATGTATTCCATGTGAGCCATGGCCTCTTCCATATTTCAACTCTTGATGTTCCCTCATGATGGGAAGATCGTGACCGTTAACCAATTGACATACTATGATCCTAAGGGGCCGGTCACTCTGGAACATGTCCTTCTGACTATCGACTCCACCATCGACAATGTGTCCATTCCATCTTTATCTGTTGTTGGCCCATGTCTGTTCACCAACACTCCTATGATGGACACCTTTTTGTCCTTACAACCTCAACCTTCACCGACTGACGTATCGGATTTGTGCACCATCATGTCCAGTACCATTCCAAAAACATCGCAACCTCACTCGCAACCATAACCATAGTCATAAGGGAACTATTGGGGTTCGTTCCTGATCCACATGATTCCCTTCCTATTTCCACCGTCTGGCATCGTAAGAAATCCTGTCATGGCTACTCTAAAGCTACCAAATTTTACGTTGGGAATTCCTGTATGGTACCTTAATCCACCCACCCCATCCTTGACTCCCTAGGTTGTGTTGACTCCCATCCAACCTATTGAGATGGTTTCACACCCACCTCCTGGTCCATCAAAGACTCCTCCCGTCTCCAAGCGTGCCCCTCCTCCTCCAAAGAAGGCTGGGGAAAAGGTCGCCAAAGCAACGACTGAACCACATCTGGATCCTATTTGTGCTTTGCGTGATATCCAAGTCCATGCGACACAAAACTATCTTGAGTTACCTCTCCTTCGCACCCATATGAACACTATAGATGAGGCTGCTTGAACTCCAGTGGTCACCATCCCGGATCCATCAGTGGTCAAGAACAAGCCATTGCAAAACAACCATCCTTGTTCATTTTGTGGCTTATATGGTCATTACTCTCACCATTGTATAGAATTTCCTTGAGGATATCCACCCTCTGGTTTCTTCCTCGGACACAACCAACACCATATACATGATCTCCAGTTCCAGTAGTCCTTCCGTTCCCTTAGACATAAAGGATCCCTCCGATCTATCTATGCATTGTGTTAACAATGATGATGAAATCCTTGAAGCTCTTTTGGATCCAGAGTACCCTTGGGATGATATGCACAATCGCTCATTCTTTATCCCTGATGAACCTATTTCATCATCAAATCAGTACTCCGTTGAATCCAAAGACTTCATCCATGGAAAGGTAAACTGGTTCAAGAACCCCATTCCGGCCTCCGATTCCTTTGAAGAGGGAAATATGGCTGACATTTCACCAACTATCAAGGTCAATATATCAACCTACCCTGAGGTAGTTGAATAGATTACACTGGGAGCGTCTTGATCCCCTCAAGAAGTTGCTTCATACAAAGCACGTTTCCAGGAGTTCCATGATATTTTTTCTTAGTCCTATACCGAGATGCATGGGCTTGATCCATCTATCGTTGAACATCGTATCGACACATGGCCTGATGTTGCACCCGTACACCAAAATCAAAGACCTATTCACCCTTCAAAGGTTGTGGCTATCAAAGTCGATATCGAGAAACTACGTAAAGCAGGGTTCATATATCCCATCGCGTATACCACTTGGGTTTAAATCTTGTTCCCGTCAACAAAAAAACAAGGTACCATTCACGTCTGTAGTGACTTCTGTGACTTGAACTTGGCATGTCCCAAAGACAACTTCCCAACTCTGTTCATTGACCAGATCATTGATGCATGTGCCAGCCATGAATTTTTTCTTTCATGGATGGTTTTTTCGGTTATAACCAAATTCAAATCCGGAAAGAGGACCAGTACAAGACTTCTTTCACAACCCCTTGGGGTACTTTTGTGTATCGAGTTATGACATTTGGCATTAAAAATGTTGGATCCACTTTCCAATGGGCCATGACGTTCTGCTTCAACGACCTTATCCATATAATTTTGGCCTACCTAGACGACCTCACTACTCGCTCTCGGAAGCGTTCACAGCATCTAGATAACTTACGACAAGACTTATTACGATGTTGCAAATACAACGTCCGCTTGAACCCTCTCAAGTGTGTATTTTGTGTCCCAGCTGGGCGTTTACTCAGGTTTATCCATAGTTAACCACAGTTATGAGTGATACATAAAAATAACAAATAATAAAAAGGTTGCATAAGACGCTTTGGGAGATAACATAAGATAGTTCACTAGCTATTAAATGAAAAAATTATATATATGAAATACTTGATTTGTTTTTATAAGCATAGTTGCATGCATGATGCTTTGGAGGACAACATAAGATAGTTTGCTATCCATTAAATGACAAAATTATATATATTAAATACTTTATTTGTTTTTATAAGCATAGTTGCATGCATGATATATGGAAAGATAAAAAGTTGATTATTCAATGTTTTTCTTTTAAGTGTTTGGATAATAAGTTGGCAACTCACATGACCCTTAAGATGCCTTTAGGGTAAAATAAATTAAATGGTGAGGGTAGAATGGTGAATCGTCCATCTTATATGTGTATTTATGGAAGGTTATTATAGTGGCTACTCACTTTTATTAATGTGAAATTTATAAAAAGAATCTAAACTTTAAGGTCAATAATAATTATGAATACGACATAAAAGTAATTTATAATAACGCTAGTGTACATGACACTTTGAGAAAGTGATCACATCAACATAAGATAGTTTACTAGTTATTAATAATAATTATCAATACAACATAAAAATAACTAATAATAACAATAGTGCACATGACACTTTGAGAAAGTGATCACATTAACATAAGAAAATAGAAAATCATTATTTACATTAATGGGTGGTATAAATCATTATGTTTTTTTTAATAGTTGTTTTTTAAGTAATATATCATGAATAAAAAAATATATTTATCTTAAAGTACGATTTGAATTTGGATGAGGAGGTAACTACTCAAATTACATCCAATTAACTTTTGAAAATGCTTTTCAAGACCTCTACAATTTTGAATTTGGATGAGGAGGGTAACATTTTGTTTTAAAACACTCGAGTTACATCCAATTATTTTTTAAAGTGTTTCTTAAATTATACCTCTACAATTTATACTATTATGCAATAATATAAGAATTATTCATTTTATAAAGAAGGGTTTGTTTTGGAAATGGATCATCAAACACTTAAATAAAGCAGATTGATTCACAGCTTGCTTTATCTCATAAATACTTAATTGGTTTTCATATTTGTAAATTTATTCTTAATGATATTTTGATGAAGTGGGAAATAAAATGTAATTGAGAATGCTTTGATTCAAAATCAGCATTTACTCGTTACTTTAAGTAATGAGATATTCAGGTTTGAAAATTTGGAGGAGGTCTTAAAAACTATAAGTGTAATATATATATATAAGAATTGATTATTTAATGATGTATGATTTTCCATTTACCTCTACATTAATAATTAGGGATCATATAATCATATAATATATTTCAATAGACATAGTAAACAATTTTACAAGTTGATGATAGTTAAGGAATAAATAATTTTAGAAGGAAGGGTTTGTAAGGAATAAACAATTTATACCTCTACAATTTATACTATTATGCAATAATATAAGAATTATTCATTTTAGAAAGAAGGGTTTGTTTTGGAAATGGATCATCAAACACTTAATTAAAGCAGATTGATTCACAGCTTGCTTTATCTCATAAATACTTAAATGGTTTTCATATTTGTAAATTTATTCTTAATGATATTTTGATGAAGTGGGAAATAAAATGTAATTGAGAATGCTTTGATTCAAAATCAGCATTTACTCGTTACTTTAAGTAATGAGATACTCAGGTTTGAAAATTTGGAGGAGGTTTTAAAAACTATAAGTGTAATATATATATATAAGAATTGATTATTTAATGATGTATGATTTTCCATTTACCTCTACATTAATAATTAGGGATCATATAATATATTTCAATAGACATAGTAAACAATTTTACAAGTTGATAATAGTTAAGGAATAAATAATTTTAGAAGGATAAAAGTTGATAATAGTTAAGGAAAAAACATGTTGGCTACATGTAAGAAGTTTTATAATGTCAGTGATTATGCAAAGAAGAAATTCGAAGGCCACTTTGATTGAGTGGGTTTATTAATTATGGTTGTTATGAATTTAGTAGTTGCTTTATTATTGTTATGAAATTAGTTGTTTTTTCTTCTTGATAAATTCAAGGGATTCGTTAGGATTTTTTTTAAATAGAATCAGTTTTGAAACGCTTGTAAAGAGAAAAATTAGATGAGTAAGACACCTTATATTTTATCAATGAAAGTTATAGAATAATTATTTTATTTTATTTTGATACTCAATCATTATGTTTATTGAGAATCTTTTTAAAGGTTTCCTAGATCTTTCCATTTAAATGAATATTTGGATTTCTTGAAAGAGTATTTTTAAATGCTTATTTATCTTCGAACTAACTTCTTTACGAGTTTGGAATTTACTTCTGTAAAAAGGAGAAAAAAGTGAATTGATAAGGAATAATAGTGGTTGGTTACATCATCTCCCTACTTTCTTTCTTGATACCTGCAAACAAAATTTGATTGATTTAATTCCACCACTAAACATCATGATTGAGTTATTTCTTTAAAATTTAATTTAATGAAAATAAATATAATTAATTTTTTTTTGCCGCAATGCCCTTTGACTTGCTGGAGCATCCTTTGGTTTGAGAAACCACAACCTAGAGGCATCTAAGCCGTCAAAATCACCCGGGGATCACACCCGGCCTGGGCCGCAACAACCCTTAACATGGTTGGATTTAGATGTCACCTCCAAGGAGAAGTGGGTTTTGATCTCGGACCACCTTGTAGTATAATTAAAATACTTAACTTTAATAAGTAATCATTAAAAAAGTTCCTTTAAGAAAACTCTAATGTTCTACTACTAAATTCTATTTCATTGTTTTAGCTATGTATGTGGTTCTAACATCCACACTAAGTGTGCATTCCAACACTTACATAATCATATTTTTTTACACAAAGTTTAGAATCTGATTTGGATCGTAAGTAATTATCATATTTAATACAAGAGATAATCATTTCAACCATATCTAAAATCATGGTTAAAAGGTGATATGACTCTATTAGGGTATGTATGCTTGAATGTATATGTAATGGGGTAAATGTATATGTCATAGGGATTGGACTAATTATACATTAACATTAGATAACTCTTAAAAGTTATATAAAATGTCAATTTATTTACTATCTCCAATTAAACAATTTTGAAACTATGAAAAATAATTTACTAAATTTTACATATTATTCCATCAAATAACAACGAAAGTATAGAACTCAGATATAAATAAAAAAATTATAAGGACATTAGAAGGATTTAAAAAGAACTCGTCACTTTAATTTTGAAAAAATAATTCAAGGAAACATATATGAACCCAAAAAAATATGTATGAATACCTTTGGAGGAAAAACAATTAAATGATGGACCAAAATGGAGAACAACTCACTGCAACATATATATTTAAATAAGGATTGGGTTTTTACAGTAGAAATCAACTGTTGGGGCCACAATTCACTAAATTGGTATATTGATACAACTTTTGTTATGTGTTCACTACACAACATTTAAGTATGGAAAATCATTTGCATGTGTCTTTATGTCAGAATGCAATGTGTGGAAGAGACCAACCTAGAATTATTTCAAGTTGGTGGATACATACAATCAAATGTCACATCCAACAAAAGCACATTTTGTGTTTTTCATGAGTTCTAACTCACTCCTTTATGTAGTTTAAGGAAACATGTCCAAATGCTTCTTGGAGGGAAAAATCAAATGGTTGAGAAAAAGGGAGAACCGGTAGGACACATGTATTTACGCACTAGGTTACATGGTACTGATTCATAAACTTGGCTTTTTATGCAACTTTTGTTATGTGTTTTACTTTAAAAAATTTATGTTGTTATTAAAAAATGCGTAGTCCTTCTAGCATGGTAGAGAAAAACATAGAACTGATTGACGATGAGAAGAATAAAATAATAGTAAGGCTCATATGAAACATGATTATGGTCCCCCCAAAAAAAGATTACTCAAGTTTAAAGTTAGCTTGAAAGTAAAAAAGAAAAGAGTCAGATACAAATGATAATAATAAAAATAAAAATAAACATATGAAGAGAAAAAATGAAATGTTGAAGGTTAACTTGAAAGTTAAAAAAAAAATGATATAATCATCATAAATTATTAAAAAATAAATAACTAAAGAAAATAATTATTTATTAAAGATTAATTTAAAAATTAAGAAGAGAAATGAATATTTATAAAAAAAATAAGATAATAAAAAAAGGAAAAAAAAAAGATAAAATAGTAAAATAAACTTAATTAGATTTCAAATTTTATGTTAAAAGTAAAACATAAATAGAAATAAATTTATTTAATAAAGATAAATTAATAATAAAATAAATAAAAATTAAAAATTAAAAAATGAGAAAATTCATCAACTACATAAAAGAAAAATAAATAACAAAAATAAAAAGGAAGATAGTAAAATATTCAAACTATAAGCTAAAAAATCAAAAGACTATATAACAAACACTTTAAGTAAATTATAAAAAAAAAACTAATTTTATGAGAAGTGGGAAAAAATAAGAAAAAAAAACAAACCAAAAAGATCACATAGTTTAAACATAGGATAAGCACAAAGATAGAACAAAACCAAAGAAAAAGGAGCATCCTTCTCCTTTGTTTTTTGTCATTTTGGTGTTTATCTGATCTAGTGATTATTTGATCCTTTTGGTTTACTTGTGCTCTTTTTTTTCGTGTTCTCCTTGGATTATGCTTGGATGATTTGTTCTCTTTCTTGTGTAGTTAATTTTTTCACCTCTAGTTTTCTAATATTATTGATTTCTATTTTATTTTTATTTTTTACTTTTACTAGATTTATGTTCCCTCCTCCTTAATTTGTTTGTGTTACTCCTTGTGTTATGTCTATTCCCTTCCTTTCTTGTGTTTATTTTTTTGGTATCATTGATCTTTTTATGATTCAATCTTTCTTCCTTTTAGTTTGAAGTTTATCTATAACATGCAATCTTGTGTTTTTTCTTTTCTAATCCTTATTTAAAGTTACTTTTTATGCTTGAAATCGTTTGATTCTTCATGTGAGATTATTGGTCATGATGATGGGAAATGTTTTTTCCTTTCTAATCCTTATTTAAAGTTACTTTTACCCTTGAAATCATTTGATTCTTCATGTGAGATTATTGGTCATGATGATGGAAAATGAATCTCTTGTATGAAACATTGAAATTTCTCAATTGGAAGTAATGATTCCAAAAAATATCTTATAAGAAAGCTAACTTGTTGATTCGTCATATGAGGTATTAATGACATAGTTAATTGGAAGTAATTATTCCAAAAAATTTCTTAAAAAGAAAGTTAACTTGCTGATTCGTCATATTATGTATTAATGACATAGTTAAATGTACTTGTGCCAATTCCAATTAGAAGTAATGATTCCAAAAAATATAACTTATTAATTTGTCATGTGAGGTAATAATGACATTGTTAAATGTGCATGTGTCATTGAATTGATGACAAGGATGATTTTGTTGTATTCAACAATGAATTTTAATATAAAGGTGTGGGATATTTTAAAGTTTAAAGGCATGGCATGTCCATAGTGTGTAACGGTATAATATTACGTTTTAATTAAGTACAAATGAATGATATTGTAATGGTGTGTAGGTTTTTTTTTTTTCAGAGGAAAAAATACCAGATCCTGTTATTCTATTGAATCAAAGATCATCATATACAATCAGCCATAGAGGCATTCATCAAGAATGAATTCAGAGCAATGGGGTATCCTCTCAGCTCAATGGTGATACCCCGGCATCATAACATGGGAAATATGGTCACAAGCCTGTTATGATTCAGGCTTTTATCATCACTCCTGTATAGACAGGTCAGATTTGTTCAATTATTTAGAAATGAACAGAAGCAACATAAATCATGAGCATAAGAAGAAGACTGAGGGTCTCTTCATGAGATTGCTAAGATCCCATTTAATGTCAACAAAGTTATGTACGAAATAAAGAGGGCTAATGCCCAACACTAGCTAATATAGTTGAAAATTACCATGATCAATGATCATATCATTTAGAGATTCCTTAAAAATTCCAAATCATGAATCAAGAGAGAGTGCTTTTTTAGAGAGACTGTCAGCTATCTGGTTATGCTCACGATATATGTGTTTCATGATCACTTCCGGAAAGATATGCAGTAATTCTCTAATATCATCACACCAATGACTTAGATGAGGTAAGTTCAGTGTGCCATTTCCTGTAGCCCATGAAATGATGACAAGGGAGTCACCATATATAGAGTGTAAAGGAATTCCCATAATCTTTGAAACAGAGAGAAGGGCCCATAATGCCATCAACTCAGATTTTATGTTAGTACTTTTTGCATAGCCCATAGAGAAGTGTATGCAGTGAGAGCTGCTCAAAAGTAACACGAAACCTGCCCCCCCAATGTTCTTGGCGGCTTCACCATCAAAATAACCACAAGGATAGGTAATCGTTGGAGGCAGACCAATGATTCTATATTTAATATTCTTTCCAGGCATTGTAAATGTATGAAAGAGCATATCAATTTGGAGAAAGACTACATAGACAGATGGTGTATTTCCCTCAAATATACATCCATTTCTGTGTTTCTACATTGACCAAAAGATGAAGAGGGGCAGGTAGAGCTTGGGGTATTCGTAAGAATGAGAACAAAACCAGTGCTCAAGATACAAACGAGCAGATGCTTTATATAAAGAACGAGTGCCGAAGTGCTCGGATACAGCTTCAAAGGTGCTCTTAGTAAATAAACCGTCCATAAACAAATGCTGGGCCGTTTCCTCATCTTTCTTACAGAGCAAACAGTAACTAGGACCCTGAATACCGCGTATATTGAGCTGATCCCACGTTAAAACTTTGTTTTCTGAGAGAAGCCAGATAAAGCATCGTATTTTTTTAGGAATGTTGAATTTCCAAAGGATCTAGTAAACAAAATAAGTGTCAGGATGTGGGTCCAAATAGTGTTTCGCAATACATTTATATGCCATAGCCGCAGTTAAAGATCCTGTGTAGTTCTTGTAAGACCAGAGAAGACTGTCTGGTTGTGACCTGAGTCTTATCCTTCCATACTCCAACCCATTAACATAATCATTCCATATGAGGTGACATTCTCCATCCAGATTCAGATCCATTGCAGAGAGCCAGTAGGACCGAGCATCCACAAAGTAATTCCTAGCTTGTGCCAAAGATATTATACCATAATCTTCCAGATAGTCACAAATATCCCGTGGGAGAGTGTACAAAGAGCTCAAACCTATGATCGGGTCCAAGCCCACCCTTATGCTCTCACCATTCCCCACCTTCCATGTTAAGCCACTGCCAATCCAAGAAATAGTGCTAATGAAACCTTTCCAAATAATAGAGACACCTGTGATCGAGAATGCCTTACTGCGAATCCATGACAGAACATAATTCTTCTTTAAATATTTCACTGATAATAACTTGAACCAAATACCATTGCCGCAGAGAGCATGCCAAAAATATTTGAGCCTCAAGGAGTTGCTGAACCAGCTGAGATTTTTGATACCCCAGCCTCCTTGAGCAATGGGTTTGGATAAAGACAACCAATCAACAAGATGGTATTTTTTCTTATTCCCCAAAGAGCCCCAAAGGAAGGCAAAAGTCAAGCTTTTTAGTTTCCCAAGTATGGATTTCGGTATGGGGACTAAAGCCATCCAGTACACCGGCAAGCTGGTGAGAACTGCTTTAATAAGAACTAGTCTCCCCCCCATAGAAAGAAGCCTGTAAGTCCAGTGAGAAATCCTGTTTTTGAACTTTTTGATGAGCCAAAGCCAGTCTTTAACTTTGTACCCCAGGGGTTTAATAAAATAACCAAGATAATTGAACCCTGATGTAATGTGCTGGGTCTTGAAGGGGAGGGAGCGAGTGATTCTGTTTAATTACCCATCATCAACATTGTTGTACAGGAAACGTGACTTTTCCGAGTTTATGAACATGCCCGAAGCTTCACAAAAGGTGTCCAATAAAACTTTGAAGGTTATCCATTCCTCACATGTGCCAAAACCAAAAAGAATCACATCGTCTACAAAAAGAAGGTGAGTGAGGGATAGTTGTTGTGAGATTTTGATCCCTTTGACCAGACCATGTCTACGAGCATCTTCAATAAGGAGGATGAGTCCTTCAATAACAAGGATAAATAGGAGGGGAGAAAGTGGACATCCTTGCCTGATGCCACGAAAGGCCGTAAAAAAATTCGTAGGGGAACCATTGATGAGCAGGGAAAAATTAACCGAGGATATGCATCCCATTATCCAGTTGACTCCCTCCAGTGGCACACCAATTTGCAGAAGAATGAGCCTAATATAGGACCATTTAACTCTGGCAAAGGCTTTAGAGAGATCAAGCTTAAGGACAAGGGCACTTTTGTTCCTGGTTTTGACTGAGTGTAGGACTTCTTGTGTAATGGCTAAAGGCTCTGATATCTGGAGATTTTTTAGGAACCCAAACTGTTGAGGAGTAATAAATTTGTCAAGGAAGGGCTTAAGGCGTTGCACAACAACCTTGGCAATCAGTTTGTAGATCAAGTTACAGAGAGAGATAGGACGAAAATCAGCAAAGGATAATGGCTTGTCTTTTTTAGGTTTGAGTGCTATAAAAGTCGAGTTAAGAGAGGGTAAAACCCTACCGGATTGTCGTGAATCTTCCACCATATTAACAAGTTCATCCCCCAGAAGGTGTGTAGGTTATGTTGTAAAGAATTTGGATTTTTCTTAAGACTTGTACATTGTCCAGGGATAAAATCTAAGATGCTAGGTTATAATTATTTTTTCTGGGGATTATTGGTCTAATTCATAGTTCTCACCTATCACACATGCTTCAAAGTGGAAATTTTTAACTAATATTGGTCATTTTGAGAATTGGTGTGCCAATGATGGTTATTAATCCCAAACTCATGGTTCAATAGTGTGGTTAGGGTATTAGGCCATGGAATTTGTGTATAAGTTCTATCGGTCATGCATAGTGTATTAGAACACCACATAAGTCCTATAGGGAATATTTAAGCCCACAAGTGATTTATAATCACCATTTTAATAATTGGAAGACCATTTTTTACACCATATGCCATGGTCCATGACCAAAATACAAATTCTTATGCCATATCATTTGAATCTTGCAATCATGGTCCATGCATGGGGTTCTAAGGCACTACATAGGTTTCACATCATAAATCTTTTCCATGTGAGTGGGACATGGTAACCATTTTAGGTTTGGAACACTAATGATGATTCTTGAGCCCATGTTAGGGACACTTTGTAGGGTTAATTCCATGGACTCAATCCAAATACCATGGTATTAGGTATAAATAACTCTCAATGAGGATCATAGGCCACTTGTTGGGATCTGGATCGCCACAAAGGCCCTACATAGGGAATCTTTGGCATGTGAGAAATATGTAGTGAATTTTTTTAGGATTGTCACATTATGGATTATTTTCATGATATAATCTATGTTATAGAGTAAAAATATAAAGTTTTAGGACATATAATTTTCGTTAGGGCTCATCGACCATTTGTGGGGCCACATTCCACGATAAGTTCCTTGTATAAATAATATTTGTCCTTTTCAAGATTCATAATTATAGGGATGGTTATCAATGTCAATACCATGTATTTCAGTAAAAGTCAAGGGTGTAAGGCCATATCAATTTTCTATATGGATCATGGAACATGCATAGTGGCCCAAACCACCACATAGGCCATCCATGGGGAATCTTTAGCCTACAAGTGTGATATGGTGATCATTTTTAAGATTTGTGCATGAGGGATGTTTCATAGGCTTAAGGTTAGTTGTTAGGGAATTAAGACACAACATTTGTCTTGTGGTTCTCATGGGAAATGGGAGGTCCATTTAAACATCACACATACCTTAAGTAGGGAATAATTTTCCTACAAGTTGAATATGGTGGCAATTTAAAGATTTAATGCATCATATACGGTTTTCATGGCCTATGATATGGTTTAGGGAGAAAATATAGGGCCTTAGATAATATCATTTGTATTTGGGGAGGATGTATCATGCATGTGACTCTAGGCAGTTAAATGGAGCCACAATAGACCCTCAAACCCTACCTAAAATGCTATAATTTTTATAATTTTATTCCCTTATGGAATGAGAAATATTACCTCTCATGTGTTATTAAGGAGAGACGGTGGAAAGATAAAAGCACGATAACCCTACAAATGATCCATGACCAAAGTTGTAGGACAAAATCACACAACTTGTTTACCACCATTATTTATTGTAATAATAGTTCAATTGTGGTAGATGTTAGATATTTGTTTTTAGGATTTGTTGGTTTATTTGTCAATACTAAGAGGGGGGGTGAATCAATATTGTTATATTTTTATTAATTTAACCACTTTTTAAATCTATCATTAAATACACATAACAACAAGAATACACAGAACACAATTTTAACATGGAAGCCCAATAGGGTAAACCACCGATACGTCCTATTACTACACAATTGTTAATTACAAATAGTTTTTCCTGCTGCTACAGACAAGGATGGTATTACACCCTATTTACCAGCAACTACTAGAAGGAGGCTATGACCCCCTATTTTATCAACTACTAATGAAAGGATGCTACAACACCCTATTTACTAGCTACCACTCGAAGGAGGCTACGACCCCATGGTTTATCAACTGCTACTAAAAGGATGTTTTGACAACCTGTTTTGTTAGCTACAACTAACAAGATTCCACTACACCCTGTTATCTCCTCAAATAAATTAGACAATTCATTTCATGTAGTGATAGGAAGTCAAAAAATAGTTTTGAAAATTTTAAGGCTCATTGTGAGAGCTTTGGGTATGTAATGAAGTCTGAAAGACATTGGAATTTGATTTTCTTCAAGAAAATCAAAGCTTGGGTTTTGGTGGCTTAGGAAAACATTTCAATTGTTCATTAGCCACCGAAAATCCTAACTTTCGGTAGCTTAAACATGAAATTTGGGGCTATTTTAGCCATCGAAATCACAAGAATGTTGAAGCGGTCAACACGTCCTTCATACACAGGAACCATCAGGATGGAAGCGTTATCATCACCCATTAGCCACCGAAAATACTAGATAGGTAATGGATTATGATTTGGTAAGAGGTGTTTAAATTATTTTATGAGTTTGATGTGATCTGTCCAATCCCAGCTCCTCTTTACCCTACACCTGTCCTATACATTGCGACTTCACCCCTACGTCATTTATTGTAGCTCCAATTCACAGATCACGAGGCTCATCAGCTAATCATAAACTTTTCAAATCTAAATTACCAAATGGAACCCTCAAAATTAGGACATTTCCTTAATTCATTCCCCATTCCTTGCGTTTTTTGTCACTGAGACAAACCTCCCAATTTCCACGCTATGTTGTCCTCCCCAAGTTCGAATTTTCAAATTACAGGTGCATAGAAATAGTTCAGAAAATGAAGAGAGGAGGACCTACCCTAAGGAAAGAGCTTGGTGATATCTGATAGTTGGAATCACACCTCGAGGTATGTCAACTATTCAAAGACGCAGGTTGTTATAGGTTTTGTGAAAAAATTCAAGGATCTCATCAGCACTTAGCAGAAGCTTTTGCTCTCACATTTGATGGCAGAAAAGCAGTAATCGACAAGGAAGAATTCTAGGTGGATGAAGCTCTTATAGCTGAAGTGACAAAGCTTCCAAGGACTAGAGAAAATTGGTTTAAGACCACTGTTACAAAGAACATGGAATTTATATCCTACCTGAAACCTGAGCACAAAAGTATTGTATGGAAGAAGAGCATTCCTACGTCCTATCTCGAGGAGAAATGGTAGCACCTGTTGAAGTCAATTCTTGTCTACATAACCTGTGAGTGTAGATACAATAGGGTGATGATATATCATTTTAAATTAATGAATCACTTCACTGGCAGGAGCCCCTTGAATCTGCCTTTTTACCTCTACAAAATGTTGACTAAGATGGCTCATCAAGTCAGAGCCAAGCTAACCAAAATTGCAGGTAGATTATCTCATCATGGCTTGATCAAGCTAATTGTTTCTGAGCTGCTGCAAAGGAGGAACATTGCCTAGGAATACTTCATGTTCTGTAATGAATTTGAAACAGAGCTACAGCTAGAGGATAAAAAGAGGTCTTCTTCAAAGAAGTCTTCCACTCCCAGAAGTGGAAAGACAAAGAGGAGAGCCATCTTTCCAATTGCATTTGATCAAACCTCTCCATCTTCTAAACCTAATAAGGAAAAAAGGAATCTAGATTTCAGTGAGAAGACAAAGAAAGAAGAAGCTTCTTCACAAGACAAGAATGTCCTCAACCCGCCATACACTGATTCTGAGGATGAAGAAGAGTAAGGAGTCAACCTAGAAAATCAAGTTGCAGCAGGGCATGAGGATATTCCCTCGCATACACCAAAGGATGATCAAAGCCAACAAGTTGTAGAGGCTTCATCTAGCAAGCCAAAGGAATCCAGATCTGAAAATATCAACCAGCTACTAAGGCAGGTGTATGAATTAGAAGTTCTTGAAAGGGAAATTAAAAGAAGCAATGAAATATTAACTAAAAGAAATATTGAATTATATGACTCTCTTCAAGAATTGAAAAAGAAGTATACTAAGCTCGAAGAAAGAAATCTCAAATTGATGAAGGGAAACACTAATCTCTACAGAAAAATCAGGCTGTCAAAATTGCAGACAAAGGATTCAAACCCTCAGTCTCAAGAACATCATAATCTGGAAACCCTAGTAGAGGTAGCCATGAATCTTCATGATTCAGAGGTAGCCTATGATTCTACCACCATCCCAAACCACATTCAAGTTGTAGAGACACCAGACGAACATCATTGAGGCCTTAAATCATTAAGGTAAAATGTGATTGTTGCAATTTTGATTAACTGTTAAAACGAGCTTTTCGGTGGCTTAGGAAAACACTTCAATTGTTCATTAGCCACTGAAAACAGAGCTTTTGGTAGCTAACAGGATCAAATTTTTCCTCTAATAGCCACTAAAAGTGCAGACATGGTAGAGAGATCTTATTTTTCCCAGATCCAAGACTCTTTGATCCAAATGTTTTGAATATTATTTATAATGATAGACAAAGACTAAAGGCATCAAGATTAGAGTTCTGTTTCAATTTCCGTCAGCAAAAATAGAGGTGATAAGGATTCCTACCTACTTTGGTAAAAGGTGACTTGTCTGCCAAATGGAAATTTTGAATTCTCCTTCAGTTTCTACTGCAGTTGTCAAAGATTTCGAAGATCAGGAAGATTTTTTGAGATATGGAGATTGACCATCAAAATAGGATCTTTTCCTATTTTCTAGCAACTGTTTTTTATTGTCTATTTTTAGCAAATTTGATCTAGTTTTTCAGGATCCAGAATAATTTTGTAAAGGCTATAAAGCCTATGAATTTTGTAGAAGAAAAGGTGGATTTGTATTTCTAAACTACACTACTGTTGTGATAAAGACACTTTCTATAATATATTCAGTATGCAAACTTCTTTCATTGTTATTTGTCAGATCTTCTTTTACATTCCTGTTCTATTCTTATGAGTGGAATTCTATTCTTTATCTATGTTTACATAATCTATTGGTGACTGTCATCTTACCATATGATTAGTGAGCAAAGGATCATAAGTAATCATACTAGTTTTATTTTCCCATCATATATATATGGTTGTATGCATGTGTTCTGGTTAATAAAGTCATTTTCTTCATCCATATTTATCTATTACCTATCTGACAGTATATTTTGAAGGTCGTGTTTTGTATGAGTGTACTTAAGACTGTCTTGAGTATACCATTCAATGAGTTAGATATTCATTTTGATCCAATATTACCCATCATTGAGAAAATAGTTAAGTTACCAGGCATCTTCGAGTTGCAACCTAGAAGAGTTTCCTGGAGTGCCAACACACCCCATTTACCAGCTTCTGCTAGAAGGAGGAAACAACCCCCTGCAGGATTGTTTCCTGCCCTAGCACCACCCTGCCACCCTAATATGTTTTCTATAATATGCTATATTTATTTTCCCTCCATTGTCTGTCACACACACTGGTCTCTTTTTCTAATTTTCTGTTGTGGACCACGAGACCCTTTCTCTCACTCATACTTATATGTATAAGTATCTTCATGTTTCCTGCTGACATATTGTTCTGGAAACACACCCTTTCACAAACAATCCCTTTCAAATATAATAATCACAGTTATCATAATTTTGTTTATGAACATTTAATTATTAAAATTAAAACTATATGATACTCTTCCAATAATGGCGTATAATCTCTTCACACTTGCGGGCATCACTTGTAAGGATTGCAGGAAATATTTACTACATGTAAATATCAGACCAAAACATTCATCCACACCCTTTCATTCATTCAACACCTCAAAATTCATTTCTGCAGCTTGACTTAGCGTTTTATGGTGCTTCCTCAATCTCCTTCTCCATAATCAATCTAGGTCGTTGATCTAATTATGAGACTCTAGTACACAAATTTTCTCCTCGAAATAGTATTTTTGCACCACGGTTTCCTCATCAACAATTCCCCACCATTGATCTCCATCGAGCGTTTTCCTAACCATTGATCTGAGGTAAGATGCGGATTGTGGATTGCAAAATGCGGATTTGTGACTTTTCCAAAATGACTTTTCATGATTTCTGTAGTTGTCTTTCTACACCAATCGTTCTGCACCATTGATCTCTTGCGGGCTCTTCTGTGACCATTGATCTGAGATAAGATGCAGATTGCGGGAGGCAGAAATGTAACATTTCCTCAAATCGTATCTCAAATTTATACAAACTCCTTTATACAAGCTCCTTTCTGCAAGCTCATTTACGCAATCTCCTTTCCACAAGCTTCTTTCTGCAAGATCCTTTCTGCAAGCTCATTTCTGCAAACTTCTTTCCACAAGATCCTTTCTGCAAGCTTCTTTCTGCAATTTTTCTTCCGTACCGTTGATCTTTTGCGGAGTCCTTCCTGACCCTCGAACTTTCATATTGTGGGTTGCGGATTGCGAGTTCATAGAATCTTTAAAAGTTATTTCTGCATTTTTCCTTCCGCACCGTTAATCTCTTTTAGCAGAACTAATCTTAGACATCTGATCTTGATCTTTCGCAAAACTTTGGATTTTTAGAATAACTGTCGGAATTAATCCTTAACCGCCAGATCTAGTGTGGGACTAATATAAGCCATCTGATCTCTATTGTTGCGGAACTAATCCTTAATCGTCAGATCTCATGCGAGATGCTTCCTGACCGTCGATTTTAGATCAAATGCGGATCTCACCATGACTTTGCGGATTTGCACGATTTCTTTGCAAAAATCCTCTGCGGCTATTTATAACAGTTTTGAAGATTTATATACACAGATAATTTCATCATGTTGTTGATTACAAGGAATTTATAAACACTCTCGCAGATATATTTTCTATGTTCTTCGACTGTTACATATACTCTTTCTCCCATTCATTTCACTCTTCTGCAGTTCCACTCTTCATTTGTCTAACCATCTTTGTCATTCATATTGCATCTCTCCTTCCACTCGACCTATGTTCTTTGTTTCATTAACCATTGTTTACATCATACTATTGACATTGTCATTGAATTCTGCAGATCAGTCATTCATGTTGTCTTATCATCCATGTACATCTCATCCATTGCATTTGTTATAAATGAACTTTTATGTCATCATCATTAGGACACCATCATATTCCATGTCATCATATGTGTCATGCCACATCCTCAACTATGACATGCCATGCCATCACTACCTTATTCTTTCACTGATTTTGTCTTACCATCATATCCACTAGTTATTCCTTTGTCATTCATGAACACCTTTGACATCAATGACAACTATATACTCAACAGGATTAGGGGTTAGTACTTTATGGGTAGATAAAATCCCAAGTTAAGGTGATAGTATCCTCCCTCTATCTAGTATTGGAATTGTACATAATTTCAGTGCCATAAAATATGGATCATTGCATGGATTGGATTACCTAACACATTAACCCTCTACCACCAAATATCCTAGCCGACTTACCCATTAGCCATATGCAAACTCAATTTAATATAGGTTTCATGCACCATATGTCGTTCACTTAACCACCGCACAAGCCTTGAATGTGGAAAATTTACCCTATAAATGAGATATTGTGACCATTTATTGGATAAGTGCAATAGTTATTGTTCTTGGTACAACATAA
>LPNX011103512.1:191900-238324 GCA_001517045.1 Pseudotsuga menziesii
TTGTGAATGACTCTGTTAGATTGAGGTTGTTCCAGTGCACACTTACGGGTGTTGCAACCAAGTGGTACATCGATTTTCCCCATGCTACTTACCCCGACTTCTTCTCACTCGCTTCGATGTTCCTTCAATAATTTTAGCTACCCACCCATTATGACGACAGAATGGAGATCTTATTATCCTGTCGCCAGACTAAAGCTACCCATATCACAGACCATATCCATGAATGGCGATGTCAACGTAGCTTGTGCAAGATCCAATTGGATGATAGGATCTTCCTTAACTAGTTCCTCAAAACCTTACTCCCCCCATATCTAAATACATCGCATCTGAGTGACCCCAGACAAAGGAGGAATCCATCCTTAAGTCTCAACAGTTTGATTTGATTGATGCCTAGCTCGGTTACTTATATACTGTCATACCCAATGCTCCCCGGCCCAACACTTCTTGCCGTGATACATAGGGGGAATATCACGCTGCTGATGGAGACATCGGATCTATTACCCAGCACCCCTAGTTTTATGCGTCCTCTCCCATGATGCCACCACACTCGAGTAACACCCATCGTGTTTCCCAACATAGTTATGCCCCCAATTACTCACATGTGATGCCTCAATCTGGATCTAATCCATCTTATGCTCCCCTGGTTATGCCCCTGATTTCTCACGCGTGAAGGCTCAATCTAAAGCCACCTCATCTTGCACACCTCCTACACCAACTCCTCATGTTCATGGACTGACTTGTTTGGCACATTCATGTTCTGTCCAGACGGTCAGATTTGTAGCCCCTCCAGCTCCTTTAGTCTATTATGCACCACCTGTGCAACCCACTCTAGCTTCGGCCCTGACTTCTCCAGTTTATATGGGATAGGTTTATGCTCAGCAAAATATCCCTAACCAACCCGCCCCCAATAACCAACAAGGGAAGGGCAATAACAAGAGAGGTAGAAATCGAGGAAATAACCAGCCCCAAGGATGTAGCCAACAGGCCAGCCCTCCAAACAAAAATGGTGCTGACCCTCCTACATAGAATCCGCGACGTCCCAATCAACCTGGAAATAACCCACTGCTATGGACTGACCATTCGTGTGATATTTGTAACACCTATGGTCATTACACTCATCAGTGTCCTCACATGTATTATGTCCAACAACTTCTCCAAAATGAAAATCAATATGATCCAAATGCGGCTACTCCTACTCAACCCAACCCTACACCACCATGCCATCTGCCTATGGTGCTCCAAAACCCCCTACCACACCAAGGAATGGTTGTATCCCAACCCTTAGCCCCACCTACTCTCACAGCTCCTGTTGCGGCCCCACCTGCTGAGGTTGGTGTCCATCACCTTATGATGTTGTCATCCGAAGTCAACCTCCAAACTCGACGCAACCAATATGGCTCCACCACAGAAACCGCTGACCCATCAGCGGTGTCTACCTCTACCAGTTCTAACATGTCTCTACACTTACCGATATCCCCACAGATGGGACATCCAGATTCCCATGGTTTCCTTTGCGTCGTGTCGTAAACAATGCTACTGCCAGACCTGCCCTCAACTACAGCATATTTGACGACATGGACCAATCTCCTACATCCATGTCCTCTTTGGAAGTGCTTAAAACTTTCCCATCACAGCGTGAAGTGGTGTTTCCCATGCTAGGTGTCGTTGATCCCTTTGATTCCAAGGTCATCACGTTCGACTTAGATCAAGGAGATCCCAATATGTCATTTACCATCGCCTTCCAAGTTTCGGTCTCAATTCAGAATTTGGTCGTACATCGATGCATTCTTAATGAAGGGGCACCACCTACATTATGTCAACATTCGTTTGGTAGAAGCTCGGGTCCCCTACCATTCAACCTTCCACCACCGCTCTCCATGCCTATGATGGTCGCTCTACTTAACCACAGGGGATTCTCATGAATGTTCCTGTTGAATTAGCCGGTAAAACGATGTTGATTGAAATTGAGGTTATGCCCAACTTGATTACAACCTCCTCCTAAGGAGTGGCTATATGTATTCTATGCAAGCCATGGACTCTACCGTCTTTCGAATCTGGATTTTCCATCATGATGGGAAGATCGTTACCGTCGACTAGTTGACATACTATGATCCTAAGGGTCCGGTCACGTCAGAACACGTCCTTCTGACTATCGACTCCACCATCGATAGCATGTCGATTCCATATTTATCTACTATTGGTTTGGGCCTGTTCTCCAACACTCTTATGATGGACATGTTTTTGTCCTTACCACCTCCAGCTTCGCCGACTAATGTATCAAATTTTTGCACCATCACATCTGGTACCATTCTGACCACATCGCAACCTTAGTTGCAACCCTAACCACAGTCATCAAGGAACTATTGGGGTTTTCTCCTCATCCACACGATTCCCTTCTTGTTTCCACCATATGGCATCATAATAAAGACTACCATGGCTACTCTAAACCTACCAAAGTTTACGTTGGGAATTCCTGTATGGTACCTCGATCCACCCACCCCGCCTTGACTCCCTAGGTCGTGTTGAATCCCATACAACCTATTGAGACAGTGTCACACCCATAGACTGGTCCATTAAATACTCCTCCCATCTCTAAGCGTGCCCCTCCTCCTCCAAATAAGGCTAGGAGCAAGGCCGCGAAAGCAACGACTAAACCACGTCTGTCTCCTATTTGTGCTTTGTGCGATATCCAAGGCCATGCGACACAAAACTATCTTGATTTTCCTCTCCTTTGCACCCATATGAACTCTATAGATGAGGCTGATGACTTTCTAGTGTTAACATCCCAAATCCATCAGTGGTCAAGAAAAATTCATTGAGAAACAACCATCCTTGTGAAATTTATGGCTTGTGTGGTCACTACTCTCACCATTGTCTAGAATTTCCTGAGTATTGGTCACTCCTTGGTGACCTTCGAAAACAATCCCATGAGTCCGACATTTCTGTCCTTGAGGAGATCCACCCTCTTGTTTCTTCCTCGGATATAACCAACACCATATACATGATCTCCTGTTCCAATAGTCCTTGTGTTCCCTTAGACATACAGGATCCCTCCGATCTATCTACACATTGTTTTAACAATGATGAGGAAATCCTTGAAGCTCTTTTGACTCCTGAGTACCCTTGGGATGATATGCACCATCGCTCATTATTTATCCCTTATGAACCTATTTCATCATCAGATCAGTACTCTGTTGAAGCCAAAGACTTCATCCATGGAAAGGTAGACTAGTTCAAGAACCCCATTCCGACCCCTGACACCTTTGAAGAGGGAAATATGGCTAACATTTCTCCAACTATCAAGGTAAATATATCAACCAACCCTGAGGTACTTGAATATATTACACTAGGAGCATCTTGCTCCCCTAAAGAACTTGCTTCATACAAAGCACTTTTTCAAGAGTTCCATGATATTTTCGCTTGGTCCTATACCGAGATGCCTGGGCTTGATTCATCTATCGTCAAACATCGTATCGACACATGGCTTGATGTTGCTCCTGCACCAAAAGAAAAGACCTATTAACCCTTCAAAGGCTCTTGTTTTCAAAGTCGAGATTGAGAAATTGTGTAAAGTAGGTTTCATATACCCCATCACGTATACCACTTGGGTTTCTAATCATGTTCCTATCAACAAAAAACAAGGCACCATTCACGTCTATTGTGACTTCCATGAATTGAACTTGGCATGTCGCAAAGACAACTTTCCAACTCCGTTCATTGACTAGATCATTGATGCATGTGCCAACCATGAAGTATATTATTTCATGGATGGTTTTTCCAGTTATAACTAAATTCAAATCTGGAAAGAGGACCAGTACAATACTTCTTTCATAACCTCCTGGGGCACATTTGCGTACCAAGTTATGCCATTTGTCCTTAAAAATGTTGGATCCACTTTCCAGCAGGCCATGACGTTCTGATTCCATGACCTTATCCATATCATTTTGGTCTACCTAGATGACCTCATTGCTCGCTCTCAGAAGCGTTCATGGAATCTAGATGACTTATGACAATTCTTCTTACGATGTCGAAAATACAACGTCCACTTGAACCCTCTTGAGTGTGTGTTTTGTGTCCCAGCTGGGAATTTACTCGGGTTTATCATGTCTCATAAAGGGATTGTGATTGATCCTCTGAAGGTTCAAGCCATTCTGAATCTTCCATCCCCATGTTGAGGACACTTGTGTTATAGTTTTTTATTTTATTTTTTACACTGTTCTTGTCACAAGTCTCACATTTTGTTTCCTTGGTTTCTCCAGATGGATCCTACTTCACATCGCTACGTTGGTTTCGCTGATGGAGAAAATAGATGGTTTCCTAATCTCGCCTCGACTATGTGGGTCATTTATTCCCTGTCACATTAGTTGATCCATATCAACGGAATGTGTGTTGGCATTGCTACCAACAACCAGGATGAGTACGACGGTGTCGCTGGTCTCCCGACCGCTGCCCTCCACTTGGGTATCTGTCACCTTGATGTCTTCCTAGACTCCTAATGGCTTGTCTCCCAGTTGAATAACTTCTATCTGGTACACGATCCTTGTCTCTTTATAAATTTAATGCACATTATAAATTTGGTTAGACATTTTGAATCCATTACATTCATGCATGTTCCCATAAATCTCAATAGTGTAGCAGACCAAATGGCTAATGACGTTCTAGAGTGGCACATCAATCCCTGCATATAGGAAATAACACTGCATCATGCATCATCATATATTCATGCACACATAAAAAGGTTCATCCACGTGCATATATATATCATCATGTCATAATGTTCAGTACAAAATGATAAAGCTCCACAAGCTTTCTTGGCTGAGCATACATATAGTACAAAAATACTAGTGCACCACTGCACTAGGGGAAACATCGCTAGATGCTAGTTAGAGTAATAGTCCTCCTCATGGTACTCTGGGTCCCTGTCCTCCTCGGTGTACTCCCCATCGGATTCCTCCTCCTCCTCCATTGGCACATCATCATGTGCCACTGCTCTGACATACTCAGCAGCGACCGCATTCCTCCTCATTAAGCAGATCCACTCTGGAGGAGCATGGTAGCATGCGGTGATCAGATCATCATTAGGGTACTTCCAGCCTTCGTCAGTGACACCGTCCAATAACTGCTCTATATCGAGTCGAAGTGAGTCTAAACTACTTCGGCGCCTCTTGTGCCTGTGAGCGGGTGGATCTAACCCCTCTACTCTACCCCTCTGCCTCTGATAGCCTGCTCGAGGGCATGCACCAATGTCTACACATACACATAGTATGTCATCAGTATCTTTCACACACATAAACTGGCTACCACTAATCTAGTCAACTATATATGAATGCAACCACATAAAGCATCATGTATATGTACCATCAGATCCCCAGGCCTGTCTTGGAGGTCGAGGCATGTCAGGATCTCCCCCATAGTCCTTCCCTGCATACGGGTAGTCCTCTATAAGGACTAGTAGTTGTCGCCACTACGTAAAAATATCCCAAGTAAAGAACTAACCCACTAGGCCACCTCCCTCTATGATCATCATCTCGCTCCACCTTCTCATGCGAGGCTTGCAAGGTCCTCCCTCCTGCACCGCCAGGTGCGGTCGTAGCATCGGTAGTCGCTAAAAAAAGAATGAGCACAAGAATGAGGGGAAACAAAAACCCCCTCCCACTTTCCTGGCATGGTTCAGTGCACGCCGAACCTATGTCAAGTACATCTGGTCCCACTCAAAGTAGGTCCCCCTCATCACACGCTCCACAATATGGAGCTTCTCGCTTGAGATCTTGTGAGGTACCGATCACCCTAGTATCCACAACACCATCTCTACCATAGCTCGAGTCACAAGACTCTTGATGTCGCACACCAGTATGTATGAAGATTTAACCGTAGAAGAGGCATAGAAATGCCTCTCACAGAGGTTGTCCAGTGACACCCCGTGTGTGAGCTTCATCGTAGTGTCACCGATCACACATAACATAGGGAGCCCAGTCAAAAAATAGATATCGAGGAGCATGATCTTGGTCCGCTCCTATTGGATGATAAAACACTAGCCATCTGGGTCCCATAAGCTCACCAGCTTGTCCAACAACAACTTGGTTGAACGCATGAGCGGGATCTGGAAGTACTTAAGTAGCCCACACTAGGCGAGTGTGTCCACCACTGCCCCATCCTTGTATACCTGCTCTCGTAGGGTACCAATGTCTCAATCTCACCATGTCAGAATCTTGCACATACAAACCCTATCAGGTCCCGTCATCCTAGGCTAATTTGCACCTGTTCATCCTTTTTTGCATGACCCAAGTCGCTTAAAAACCCCAAACAGGAGCGACGGGGTCACTCATACCTGTTGAACAGGTACGACCTAGGTCGCGCCTGTCTCACCGAAAAGTGTGACTAGATCACGTCAATCAGCTCGATATGAGTGACCTGGGTCACGTATTTTCCCTCAAAAAGCACAACCCAACCCTGTGATCCCTTTGAACTCGGCATAAGCCCCAGGATGAGCAAAATCACAATCTAAACTAATGAAAAAGACGGATTCAATGAGAGGTGTTACCTGCAAGTCACAGATCAGAAAACTAATGGTCGAAATGAAATAAATCAGTGGTTGAGCTCTGGGGTCCTCCACTCCAACTCAGCACTGAACAGTAACAATGACACATATCATGTGGCCCCCCTGTTTGTAAGCCTCCATTGGGTCTAGTTTTCTTTCATGCACCTCAGATTCTTTCGGAGTCCATTTGAGACGTTATTCGCACCACCGGGTTTGGTTTTCTATCCTTTGTCTTTTGAAGAGAAAACCATTTACCATAAGTCACCTCAATTTGCATGCCATCACGTGAATCTCCCTTTGCATGTATTTTGATGTTCACGAGCCATCCGCTCCATCCATACTACACAGTTGGCCATATTTTACCACCATCCATCATCCCGCAAGGGGGCCCCATCAGTGTTTTGCATTTATTCCTCTCATCCATGTTGATGACATAACCTCTTTCCATATATCGAACAATTCCCCCTTACTTGATTGACCATTGCGAAGTTTTTGTTAAGCTCTTTTCCGACTCCTAAAAGAATGGAAAGATTGTCGAGCACGCTTGCTTCCTTTCACGCTCGTTAAAGTATTTGAAAGGGAGTCTATGTGGCCTCATTTATTTCCTTTTTCAGACCACCTAGACTATGATGAGAAAATGACCACCCTAGCATCTTCCAACTAGGAACGTTTCCCTTTGTATCCTTTTATGCTTTCTTAGACATTGGGACCGTACTTTACAAAAAAGCTCATTGTAGGTTGTCGTTATGCTCTTTTCTAGCCTTTTCACCAAGAAAAAATTGCCGAGCAAAGTTGGTTTCGTTAATGTTCGTAAAATTATTTGAACGACCATCCAATCAGTATAAGTTTAACCTTTTCCGGCTTGGTTGGACTACCAATGGTAAAGAATTATTCCTTCCCCAAAGGTTGGGAGAGCTCTCCTTTGTATACTTTTATCCTTTTTCAGGCTTAGGAGACTACTAACAAAAAAATACCACATTGGAGTCTTCTTCCTGTTTTCAGAATCTCTAAAAATGAAAACACCATCAAGCATTCACTTTCTCGGGCTCGCTAAAAATCCGCAAGATCGTGTCATATTGAGCTTACTTCTATCCCTTCTTCGTGCTCCTTAAACTATGAAGAAGGCCCAAATGGTGTCTTTAGGCACCACCACATATGATATCATAGTTTGACAGCTTTCCCCCATTGGGTCTCCTTTGTTCAGAGTATTCTGCAAGGAGTCTTCTTTGAATCCCCCGGATACCACCAGTCTGATTACACCCCTTAGTATTTCCCATTTGCAGTTATTTTCTCGGTATCATAGATATGATCCCTCTCCCATGAGTCAATTTCATTTGCTGCTAGGTAAATCCTACCGTCATACTATGAATAAAGGAATTTTTAGTCCCACGTAATCCCCTGCCCCTGTTCCCCCATTCAGTGTGTCAGTCCCTAGATTGTTCCACATCTTTGGTTATCCCCCTCGTGCTTCTCGTCAAGGAAACATCATTGCCTTGACTAGTTGCAGGTCTCCCTCTGTCGACGTCAACACATCTATTCCAAAGGATAGACCCAGAGGTCCCTGTATCATGGTTTCATCCACCTCATTGATGAGTTCCTTGGACCACTTAAGAGGAGGAATTAGTGCCTCTCGGGATGGTTGTGTCTCATGTGCTCAAATTCAGCTACATCATCGCATCATTGATATTCGTACATGGTATTGGTCTATTCATTATTTGGTCAAAGACCCTAGTTTTCACCTGACTCTAGCACATTGGTGAGTCTACAATGGGACCCACACAGTTTCTTGTCCCTTGCGATTTCTGGGATGCATTGGCGACAGTGTTCGAAAGCCCCCAGTGTTGTTCTTCCATGTATCTCCAGTACATGATGTTGCATATTGTACTACAATGATTTTGACTCTCAGTCATTGAGTCCATATATATGTACACCTCCAGAATCAACAAAGCATCGGTTGTGATGATATTGCATTTCATGAGAATGTCATTGTTCCTATGTATCAGTTCTTCGTATCAGCATTGTATTCAACCTCCCATTGAGGCCACCATTATGTATCATCATTTGTATATGTATTGATCGACTCCCATGTTTTGAACCTTGATCCCATTATTTATTCTTTTGACATTGTTACGAGCATGGGTATTCCCACCTTGTCCATAAACATGTCACACATTTTATGTATCTCAACCATTTTTGAGAACCCATAATAATAAAAAAACCAAAAGCCACTGTAGTTCGAACGAGAAAGCTCCACTTCTCCGCAGGTCTCTCCATTGTTGTCACCATTATTCCCATGATCCTATGGTGCCTATCGGCCATACGATGAGCTCCTTCCCTCACACATTAGGGGGCAATCTGTTAACACAAAAAAGTGTTCAGCTAGCTCTACATGGTCTAAACCATATGCATACATCATAGTCCTACCATATTTCCCTTATGTTTGACCTTCACAATTGTATTTCCACAAAAAATGGTCCAAAACATTATTATTTACTATGGTTTACCCTCACTCTCTCCCAAAAAAGGGTCGAAAACGCTAAAAAAAAGTAAGGGTCAGAACACCACAAGAAAATACCATGGGTCACCATGGTCAAAAAACCCTAGGACCATACTATAAATACATTGTGAAGGGCTCCCCAAAAACACTCATATATATTTTCCCTCATTTACTTGTGGATACGTTGTGACACCTCTGCTCTCAGGTATTCACATACTCCCCTTTGCCATCACTCCGATGCCATTCCCACGGTGTATATTGAGACATTCTATGTACCCATCTTGGATTCATTCCCCGTCTAATGACTGTCCATGGAGACAACTAGAGAACCAACCCATGGAGCTACGGGACCACTTCCGAGGATGGCTACGGTGGCCCACTTTACTGGAGAAGATGGGTGTTTATTGTTTATTTGCATTAGTTTAGCCGATATAAATGTTGAAAAACGATAAAAAAACATTTTCTTTATGTTACTAATTTAGTTTGTTGTTTTATTTTCCATTGAACTCTTCCTTACGATCACAACGATCTAAGGTTGATGCTTCTACACGTAACAGGAGATAAATCCCCGTTACAATCATCACTTACTCAAATCCCACTTATCCAACCCACCAGTATCAATTAAAACTCTAAAACTCTAAGCTTATAAAAAAAATTAAAACCTTGGGTCATTCACACTTATCCAATCCCTTTTCAATTAAAACTCTAAGCTTATAAAAAAAATTCAAACCTTGGGTCATTCACAACTATAATCCTCTTTTTATATTTGCGAAAATCTATTAATATTTTATCTAGGTAGATAGAATTCGGTAAAAATAATAATTAAAATTCACGGAGGTGAATCATAGGTATAGTGTCAAAATTTCAAAAAGTGATTAAGTAAAATCTCCCTGCCCCTTTTCTCTTATCAAATAAAATGAAATTTGATTTTGGTCACTATTAGAGTGATCAATGAAAAGCATGTGACAATCAATCACTAAGTAACATGTAAATATGGATGCCATGCCTACTTTATCACTGGATAATTTAGTGGTTATTGTTGCTAAACATGTATTTATATTTATGCACGTTTATACTCATCCAATGAATGCACGCACATGCATATATAAAAGCTCAATATTAATGGCTTACATAAAATGCACACGGCTAATTGTAGGTTGAAAATTGAGGATGATAGACTCATCATTAAATTTTATGAGAGTTGTCTTATGTTATAAATATAAATACTTTTATTCATTGAGAAAAAATAATGTAAGTATGGTTGAGTATTTGTGGATCTCTTACATATTTGTTTTTATCACGGTATTTGGGCTTTTTTCTCAAGATAATTTATTGAGAAAGGTAAAGATAAAGTGTTAGTGTCGTATTAGTGAGAGTAGACCATGTTTCTTTGAGAGTGGCTTTTCTCTCACATAGATTTAAAAATAGTGGTTTTGTTTATGTTTTTGAAAAAGGATTTTGGTTGGAAAATTATAGTATTTTTTTAAGAAATAAAGTAAAGTATTAAAATAAAATAAAATAAAATTATGCATGAGTGTTACTATGTCACATCAATATGGTTTATTTATAGTGCATATTATGATTATGATGAAGATATCCATTGTGAAAAGATGTGAGAAACTATTGATATGAGTAACTAGCTTGCAACATAGAGCTTTGTGTAGTTATTCAAGAAAGCTTACATTTTGGTGGTTTGGTGGTTTATATTTGTAGAATAAATATTTATTATGATCATTTTCAGAATCACCATGTTGTTTATCATTAAGATTAATATAATTATAAGAAAAATCAAAGTATGTAACAAATATAAAATAAAATATTAATTAAATTAGTTAATTATTATATAAAAAGGTGTAATCTCATTTTACATGCTTAAAGTCTATAAAGGTGAGCTTTATTTGTAATTGTTATCATCATCTAATATATAATATCTTTTTTATCATTTAAAATGAAAGTCGGATTCGACTATTAACCGACCAGCCAGATATGGTTGCTCCAAGTGGTATCAGAGCCATCGGCTCCTCGGCACCTTCCGCAACTCAACTCCATCACCATTCCGCCACACATTCTGCTCCACATTCTCCACCATTCTTCCGCACTCCCCATCCTTCTTTCCTTCTTCATCCAGCAGTCTCTGCATGTCCACCCTCGCCGCCCTTCTCACTTGTGCACTCCCCATCCTTCTTCCGTCGCCCTCCGTCATCGCTCCTCCACCATAAACAACTTAACACAGAACTTGAGCACCATGATGAAGAACCATAATACATTAATCAAGATGTTACAAAAGCTCATACCTAGTCCAGACCAAGTCAACAATCCAAACATGTTATATGCCTCATTTCATGTTTCCACCCAGGAAACACTCGCAAAGAATCAAGAAGATTTGCAAAAAGAAATAAAGATTAACAATGCGACGCTTAAACAAGAGATAGAAACAAAAATAGTTTCAGATATGGAGGCACGATTAAACAACAAAATAGAAGCTATCAGTAAGATAGTGGAGAATAAAAAAGTTAAAAATCACCGCCAACAATGAAGCAGTTCAAATATGCCACTTGTATCGTCCAGTATCTTTGAGCCACCATCAAACCGTAAAGCAAAAGGCAATCAATATCATCCTTACAAAGTGTACCCACCTAAGAAAAAAATAGAGTTGTCGAAATTCAATGGGAGTGAAGACCAATGCGTTGCTTGGCTAAACAAAGAAGAAGAATACTTCGACATTTACAATATTCAATCTGACGAGGAGAAGGTGAAATATGTGTCAATCCATATGGAAGGGTACGCCTATAATTGGTACTTATGGTGGAGGAGAGATAATTTTGCCTACAGCAGGAACTTGTTCAAAACTGATTTTTTTAATACATTTCAAGGAATCAAAGAAAATGATTTTTTCAGTAAACTTACCAGATTACAATAGGTTGGAAGCATTGAGGAATTCACACATCAGTGGGAATCCTTATCGACATGAGTATTTGGGTTGTCTGACAAACAAAGACTCTGAAACCTATTTAGGAGGTCTTAAACCATACCTCCAAAAAGAGTTAAAGCCAAAGCCGCATAACGCAAATTGGAAGGAATAAGAACAAGAGGTGATAATCATTATCGGCAAGAAAAAGAGACACATTGTAGGTGCTGTGAAAATACTTGGTCACCCGACCATCAATGCCACAAACCTCAATCATATGCCTATGAAATGGAAAATAGGTCGAAGTCATCTAACAATTATTCTGATAATAGAAAAAAGAAGAAAAACATATGTCATTGATGCGGTGATGACTGGACCCCTGGCCATAAATGTAGGAACAATCAGACAATACACTGTAGAATCATCAATGGAAAGGAAGTACAAGTCTCTGCACCAGAAATCTCGTTCAATTCTAATACCGACACCGATTCAGAATGAAAATTAACATTAGGAAATACTTAAGCTTTGAGGACAAAGCTCCCTTAAAGGGAGTGACAATGTAACAAATATAAAATAAAACATTAATTAAATTAGTTAATTATTATATGAAAGGGTATAACCTTTCATTTTACAGGCTCAAAGCCTATAAAGACAAGCTTCATTTGTAATTGGTATCATCATCTAATATATATTATCCTTATTTATCATTTAAAATGAAAGTCAGATTTAACTATTAACCGACCAACCGAATACAGTTGGTCCAAAATATATCAAGAATAATACAAAGCATAAATAATAATAATAATAAAAAATGAACAAAATTATATTATAAGTTAAAGGTTAATTTTAAAGTAAAAAGACACAACCATATAACAAAGATAAAGAAAGTAATAGCTAAATTAAAAAACTAAGAAAAAAACATTTAAAAATGATATCTATAAAAGATTAAAAGATATAAATAACTAAAGAAAAAAAGGAAAACAAAATTAATTATTACAACGAATAATATTGTAATAATAATATAAACAAATTATCAATGAAGAGAAGAAAGAAGAAAGAAGAAACATAAATCCAATTAAGATTACTCTAAAGTAAAAGACAAAATAAAAGACTTTAAAATTATATAATTTAATTAAAATTAAAGAAAAACATATATGAACTCTATTAAACCGATATATGAACTATGTAAGCCGTGCATGACTGCGATTTGCTCAATTAAGTGCATTGTTTTGATATAAGATCATGTTTCCAAAACAACAACATTAAAACAATAGTGCCGAACTGTGATATAGTGTATGCGTTTTAAACGTTTGTATGGAGATTATGTTTTGGGTGCAGAGAGCTACAAAGTTCCAAAGATTACAATAGTATTAAGTTATTGTTAATTAAATTTTATGTGTAACTATTTTTCAATCTATATTTAGGATTACTAGCTACAATTATTGTTTTATCTGTTTTGTTTTTCTTATTATGTATCTTCGAGACAATATGTGTAAATTAAATCCATTAATTAAATTGCTCCATTGTGCAATTTTTTTTTAATTGCAAAATTCTTTTCATTTTAATTCATAGTTTTCATTTCAATGTTTTAGGCAGGGACTAAGTTTCCCTGCAACACTTGTTGATGTATGGTATGATGTTTCTGTGAAGCTTAGAGTTTGCAAGGATGCCGAGACATATGATATTCTATCTAATAAAATTCAAGCTAAAAAACCACTTTGCCTTATTCGTTTTCTACTAACTTCCATTACTTTCTACTCACCATACAACAACTTTGAAGAGGGCTATTCTCTCTATATTCTCATTGTTGGTTATGGTCGTTGGGTGCTAGAACTTTTTCCTAACTCGTTGATTATTGTGGAACATGGTTCTTTATCTATTCAATGACACCATACAATCATTTCTTTTGAGGTGATCCATTCAATCACAAGTTTTATTCAGCAATGGGATTGCATTATTATGTTTTTTTGTTCCTCTAAAAGATACCTTTATACAAGCATGCAACTATCAATCTATGGCTTGTATATCGAGGAGGTTTTCAATGATTCTGTTGCATATGATTCTACGTTAAACATGTACTATATTATGTATGTTTTTCTTGTCACCGACCAATACAACTTGACCTATTTTTTTCTAATCAATATATGTCGTGCATTACTAGGACTTACATTTATATTGTCTCAGGTTGTATTTTGTGAAATTTTGGGATTTTGTCCTTGAAGGGGGTTGTTTCTACTATTGATGTACAACCCCATTTTTTTCTAATCAATAGACGTCTTGCACTAGTCCATATTTTTTACCCCATCATATAGTTTGGTCTAGATTCAAATATTCTTTGTCAAGTGGGCCATGTATGATTGTCATTTTCATTGTCAACCTTTAAACAATTAAGGCATATTTTAGTTGCCAATGACAATATTTAGATTTTAAGGATGTCATATAGAAATCTTCTTCGAGTGGTCATTAGATATATTGAAAATATCCCAAAGTGTCAAGGTTTAAATCATATAAACTTAGGGAAGTATATGGATTCCAATCATTAAGTGTCGAGGTTTTCAAAAATGAAGAAAGTAAAAATGGAGATGGATATTCTATTTTGTAGAACCTTTAATGCATTCCATTTGCTACAAAGATAAACATATGAGTTGAAGATCAATAATGAGGCACTGGTTAAGATAGTCAATCCTATTTTGGGATAAGTATATCAAGATGAGTACATTAAACTCTAGAAACTATTGATAAACAAATTGAGTAGTTTTCCTGAAGGCAAGGAATGAGATAAGCACAAGTCTTAAAATGCTTCTATAAGATGATAGAATTTTATTTATTTCTATAACTCCAACTTTGTATATAACCTTTCTAAACCAAGAGGAAAGTGAGGACACTTTCCATCTAAATCGGGAGGAATTGATGTGGGCCACACATGCACATTTCACAATGAATAATTGTCACAAGATGCAAAATTACTTAAAGGTGCATATCGCTAGGTAAATTAGTGAATAATAATAATAAATAAATAAACAAGGCACTTTAAAGCATGAGCTTTGTGAAAGTTTTGGTGGTTTATTTTTTACTTATAAAAGCATTTGTATTGCAGGTGTTGCCAAGTAGTAGAGAGCCCAAAAATTAAATAAATGGATATTAATATGTTTGAATGAATAAAGTTTGATCCCATGGTTATTAAAATTAAACAAGGCTACGTGGTAGTGTAGTCTTTGCCGAAAATATAATGATAAAAAATAGAAAGTTAAATTGAACAGTTGAAAATAGAAAGTTAAATGTGCATTATAAAAATATTAAAAGTCAAGCAGAACAATATGAATCTATTGTAATAACTATTTATANAACGATAAAAATAGAAAGTTAAATTGAACAGTTGAAAATAGAAAGTTAAATGTGCATTATAAAAATATTAAAAGTCAAGCAGAACAATATGAATCTATTGTAATAACTATTTATAAGAGAGTGGATTATGATAATTGTTTACAAGGAAAGTGCATGTAAAGACCATATGTACTGTGCTTGTAAAGTAGCACAGTTGCAGTGACCCAAAATAAAGACTTTGAGTTAGTTTTTACGTACTTAGAAAGTAGCATAGTTGCAATGACTTGAAATATAAAGGTTGAGTTAGTTTTTACTCCTATTGGGGAAATAAGGATAAACAATAAGAAAATGAGCAAGCTTGAGTTAGTTTAAGCAAGCATGAAAATAGATTTTTCAATTAAGAACTAATATTGTTTGCTAAGATGGGTAAACACGATAATTTACCATTTTTTAGTATAAGTGTAGGACTATGTTGTCCTGGTTTAGTGCGAAGTGACTATACTATAGGCTCAGAAGTTGCGTAGAATGTATATTGTTTTTGCCTTTTGCAGTATATTGTCTTTGAGTATGTACAATATGCTAGTGTTATTTGTTGTTGTCTTTGAGTATGTAATGTATGCTAGTGTTATTTGTTGTTGCCTTTGAGTATGCAATGGATGCTAGTGTTATTTGTTGTTAGTGTTATTTGTTATTTCCTTTGAGTATGCATTGGATGCTAGTGTTATTTGTTGTTTTGATGGTGCTTTGGTTTCATAATCAAAATATTTAACAAGGTCTATGTAGTACACCATTTAAAAGAACATCATGTATAATGTTAGAACATCATGTATAATATTATTTTGGGAATACTTAGCGATTACATTTAAAGAACTAGTTTTAATTGTAATTTCAAAAGTATATATTTATTCAACTCTTATATGATGAAAAGTTATAAAAGATAAATACTTTAAATTAAATATCTACTTTATATTCACTTGACACAGGGTCCACGGAATCCACAGATCCAATCCCTCTACCACTATACCCCTATGTGTACCCACGCGGCCCAAACACAAGTCTTAAATCAGGGATCTTGTTTGACTAAGGTCGCTAGTGCATGTATGTGGTGATTTTTGGTCTTCCTTTGGCATTTATTGCCTCCTAGAGCCTCTTCCACTCACACATGTGATCACCCATGCCTAACATGCCTACATTTATGATCCAACATGCTTCATCCATGTTCACACTAGTTTGATCATTCTAACAACCTAGGCGCCCTCATTAATGACAAGCCACTCCTCATCCCTTAAATTAGGGATCTTGTTTGAATGAGGGATCTAGTGCATGTATGTGGTGATTTTTGGCCTTCCTTGGGCATTTATTTCCTCCTAGATTCTCTCCCACTCACACATGTGCTCACCCATGCCTATCATGCCTACATTTATGATCCAACATGCTTCATTCATGTTCACACTTGCATCCGTGACTGTTTGGAATGGTTTGGAAGCTAATTGGTCCACTTAGGGGGGTTTTGGGGTCAAATCATATCCTGACACATGTATGCATCCCAATGTCCTCCATAGGCTAGTGATTTTCTCCCAATGTATTATACGTATGCACCATACATATCTACAAGGTGTACACTAATAGAAACATCAACTATTGGCACCATCTATGTGTGTTATTTTGTTTTCTTTTACTGTTTTCTTTCATATTTTGTGAATAACTTAGATTGTGAAGATTGACTTAGCTCATAGATCTGAATGTGAAGAAATTATCACAATGTAAATGATATAAAAACTAGTTTGTAGTGATGTGGTAAATAATTCTATAACAAGAAGATGAAATTGAATTGATAAGAATTCTTCTTCTTGAGGCATTGATCCAACTTGATCCCCATTGAGAGAGTTTTTTATTAAATTTATCTTCGGTCCCATTCCAGTGAGTGGTTTTTGCATTCCCAAGTAGGATAGGGATGCCCAAGTACTTGCAAGAGTGCTAACTTGTTTCATAAGAGAACCCAAAATTTTATCTAGGTTTCAAATGAGAGCATCTGATATGTTCTAGGCACAAAGACAATTTTTTCCTTTATTTACACTTCTTGCAGAGGAATTGGTGAAGGAAATAATGGAATATTTAAATCGACATGCAGGCGAAGCTCCACCCATCATAAGAGTTTCATATATAAATTGAAGATGATTAGCTTATTTAGCTCCTATGGAAATTAGAATCTTAGGGATGTTTCCTGATTGTCTTTCTTTTTACAGGAGTCTTCTTAGATAATCAACCATAAAAATGTAGATGAAAGGTGATAGAGGGAATCCCTTCCTTACACCTCTCATAATTTGAAAGAAACGGACAGATCTCCCATTTACCAAGGGGGCTATCCAGAAGTGACTTATACAGTCTCTTATCAAATCCACAAAATTATTGGAGAAACTGAATTTAGACATCAACTAAAGGAGAAATGAATGCCTCACTCTATTGAAGGAGTTGGGCATGTCCATATTGATAATAAATCCTTTTACTTTTCTGATGTTGGTCAAATATGTGGCTTCCTAAGATAGGATAGCATTATCCATAATTTGTCTTCCTTGGTTAAAACTTCCCTAAGTTAAGGAGACAATAATTGGAAGGATCTTCTTCATATGATTAGCTAATATTTTAGCAATAATTTTATCAGAAGAATTACATAGAGATATAGGTATAAACCTCACAAAATTAAAAAGATTTGTTTCTTTGGGAATTAGAGCTAGGAAGGTTGATTTTGTACCTTCGCCAATTTTATTTTTGGATTCAAAATACCTGATCATCCGATATAAGTCATTCTTGATGATTCTCCAACAATATTTATAGAATGCGATTGTAAATCCATTAAGTCTAGGCACTTTGTTAGGTTCAATACTTCATATGGATTCAACAATTTCCTCTTATGTTACTTGTTTTTTTAACACGTCATTGCGTTCATGACTAACCTTGTGTGGAATTACCCGCAACATTGTATTCATGTTCTCTCTAAGCGACTCTTCTTCTTTAGAGAAATTTTTTTTGGAGTGTCTCCAAGATTCTCTATTTATCTCCTTTAATCATTTATTGTTTCTCTCTTCTCTGATTAGATTTCTTAAACATTGTTCCTTATAATCCTAGCTTTGGATTGATTATGAAAATAATTCTTGTTTCTACTCTAGTCCTTGATCCATAATATTCTTCTCTACTCATTATTGCTATTAATTTCTAATGGATTTATTTCTCTTCGGTTTGCATTTATATTGTGATTTACTCATTCTCCATTCTTTCGTGGAGATTGTTGAGTTTTTCTTGCCAATCTTTCCTTTCAGTTGTAAGACCCTTGTATTATTTCTTTACACAAATCTTGAGTGCCTTCTTAACCATTCTTAGCTTTGTTTCCCAGACAAAAATGGGAGAACCTGTCAAATTATGATGCCATTCTCCTTGAATTATGTCAAAAGCCTCATTTGAGTTCAACCAAATGGGGTTGAACTTAAAAGGAAGAGGCCTGAGATTTTATTTTTCTTTTAAAGATAGGGAGATGGGATTCTAATCTAAAACTACTGAGGGGATAATATTTGATATTATGTTAAGGTATTCTTCTAGATAGTTGTTGCTAATAAGGAATCTATCTAGTCTAGTTTATATATGTCCACTTCCTCTTTTAGCATTTACATCATATAGACCCCTTTATAAAATTAGGTCTTCGACATTTTCTATTGTAGCATCTTGAACCAAGTTTCCCTCCTTTTTTCATCTTGCAACAATACTATATTGAAATCTCCTGCCACTATTATTATTTTACTATTTATCTTAATTTTTAAAGATACCATTGATTCCTGAAATTCTCTTTCCTCTTTATTGTCAACAAGAGCATAAACATTTATAATATTTTAGAACTTACCATATTGTCTATCCTCAAGATCCACATACAACTGGTTGACAGTTTCACTGCTTTCAAGAGATTTTAGTTGATCAAAGATCCAAATTGTGCAGATACCTCCATAGGCTCCCCAATAAGCTATTAATCTACTTTATCTTTTAAGCCAAATATTTTTCAATGCTTTTGGTTCTTCCTTTTTCTTGTATCTTTGTCTCCTGGATTAAGGAAACTTTGAGACACTCTAGTTTTACTAGATTCCTTGCTGCTGCTTTTTTGTCCTTGTGCCCAAGTCCTATGCAATTCCAAGAGATGATTTTCATTATTTCCCTATTGATTTGGAAGGTCACCCTTTCTTTGAGTTCTTTTGATCTAAGATTGGTTTCTATCTTTAAGTGATGGTAGTTGCTATTGTATATTTCAGTCCCAACCTTTTCTCTCTATTAGTTGATTCTTCCCTTTTTTCTTTGGTGATATTTTCATCCTTGCTTCCTTAGGATCCTTCTGTATTACATTTCTTCTTCTTCCAACTGTTGAACCTTTTGCATGGTAAGAATTCTTGAAGCTTGGGGCCAATCTAACGGTTCAATTAAGACAATGGTTGCTTCTTGAATAGGATTATTCAATAACATGGGGATTGTGGGGTCTCATTAGGAGAGACGGAGCAATGTTTTTTATGATTATAAAATGTCTTCTAGTGGAAAAAGGGAATCAAACCCATTTTTATTCTTAGGTGCAGGGGTTTCATATGTTGAGGTGTTTGGGGTTTATAGGACTAAAGGAGGATCCTTTGCAGTTTTTCTTAGGGATAGGGGGGTATTTTTTGTTTGATAGTATTCCATCGAGCTTCTCTATTTTCCTGGAGTTTTGGGGGTTTTTTGGGAAAATATTTAGCAAGTTGGTCATACTCATGGAAATCCTTACACTTGAAAGGTCACTTATCATAATCTAACTTCTGCACATATCCTTACATAGACGAACATACCATCTTTTGGTTCTAACTTGTCAATGTACATCTATATAGCATTCCCAATGGTTTTAAAGGAGTCATCATCCTAGCAGTGAAGAGACAGATGAGGTAGATGAACCCATACTTGGATAGATGAGGGAACATTAACCTAGGGACTTAATGGGGTCCATTGTTCAAATACATTCCTTTGGCATCCATGAAGTAAGAACCATTTTTGAATATTAGATCTCTATCCTCCTTGAGATCAAGGAGAAAGGTGTGATGCCACAAAAAGGAAATTAATATGACCTTGATCAAAGGAATATAGTTGTTGGTGAGCCATTTTACATGGATTAGGGAGACATATAAAGTCCTGTAAACTGAACAACTAAGCCTCGCATGGATAAATCGAGGGGTTTTTCCCTAGATCTCGAATTAGAGATAGAGATATCAGGGATCAAAGAGAGTATTTTCACAAACTTTGAGGTCAAAGCAGGAGGTCTTTCCATCTAGCTGTTGAAGGAATTTATTAAAGAATGGAATGCAACCTCTCGGGAGGAGCCTGCACTCCCTCCCGTATTTGCGACCAGAAGGGTCATTGAAGGGAAGGAAATCACTTCAACTCAACTAAACAACTCTAGAAACCCTAGATCAATTGGTTTTATTCAATAACCCTCCAAAATCATTATAGATAAGAACTCATTGTCATATTATTTAATAATAAATGGTTTTCTATTTCATATCGAGCAATTATTCATTCTTAGGGTTCAACTAAATAGAAAAATACATTATAATGGACATGGAAAAACAATTTTAGATAGATAATACTATATACTTGTTGGTCACATATAATAGGTTTAAAAATGTTCAAAATCAAGAGAATTTTCTTATTATTGTTATTGTGAATTTAGTAGTTTTTTTATTATTGATTTCTTTAAAACATAGTTAGATTAGGGTTTTTTTCAAGCAGAAGTAACCTTGAAATGCTATTTAACAAATGGATATATAAAAATAAGGGGGGATCTACTTTTTGAACAAAATAAGCTTGTAGAGATAATATCGAAGTGAGTTTTTTTGTTTTTTTTCTTTCTCATGTTTATTGGGATTGTGTTTTAAAGTTTTGTTGGATCTTTCCAATGAAATGAGTAACTAAATTTTTTGATAGAGAATTTTTAACTAATTATTTGTTTTTCTCTTAAATTATATTTGAGTTTGGAATTCTAAAAAAGAGTGAAAAGTGAATAGACAAGAATTCATAGTTGGTTGTTGCATCATCTATGTGTTTCTATTAAACATCATAAAATAGATGTTTGACCCTATGGGGTATATAGATTTGAATGTATATGTAATGCGTAAACATATATGTAATAGGGGCCATCATAATACATTTAACACTATATACCTCCTTTAAGGTCATATAAGATGTCAAGGTATTTTTAACATCCAATAAAAAAAAATTAAACTACGAAAAATATTTTCCTAATTACATATTATTCCATCAACTATGAAGGTACAAAACTGGAGATTCCATAAGGGAATGGGAACAAGAACATAAAATGGAACTTGTCACTCTATCTTCCAAGAAATCCCAAGAAATATCAACTTACAAATCAACACACACATACACACACACATATGATATTTTTTAATGAATAAAATTTGTATTCTTATTTAAATCCTTTGTTTTATTTTTCCATTTCCTCTCTTGAAAGATATAAGATGAAAAATTAAGGATAGATCAAGTTTGTGACTTGGATTTTATGATTGATGTCAAATCCTATGTTATTAGAGTCATTCTTTCTAGGTCCTAACCCAGTGTGAAGATTTTTTTCCCAACTTTTCCCTAGAGTACTCTTCTTCCACCAGAACTTGCAATCACTACAACAAAATTAGACATTGTTAGCTATAAATATTGAGATGGAACCTTATAGATATTTTTCAGAGACATAAATGCTGATGGTATTTTAAGGACCTTATCAATAACCCATTTTTCTGATAGTCTAGAAAGATTGTTTCCATTACTCTTTCTATGACAATTTATGCAATAACCTTTAAAATGTCGTCACCATAGATAAGTTGTCATTTTATTAAATTATTAATAAGCGTAATATGACCTATTTTTGGATGGAAGGTGATGGTGTTTTACCATCACTATTGACATAAATATTTGGGACAATTTGTGACTATGGAAAAAATTTACTAGTACATGATCCAAAAATTCCCATCGACACTCCAAATGGTTAGGTGAATGCTTGGGGATGTGTGTGAGGGGCTGCATAGATAAGATAGTGTGTTTGGGGTCGGGCTTATTAAATAATGTGTCAAGGGATTATTTGGTTGGGTTATTAATGGATTCAAAGTTATTTTTTAACCTGGTCATAATGTCTAAAGTCATTAGCATGTTTAAAGTGGTGATTTTGGGTTGTAGGTCATTATGGTTAGGAATTAAGGTGACAAGGTGCAATCATGTTAGTAGTCATTGTTTCTAGGGGTCAACCTGTGACAAGAATTTACCATGTTATGTTTCACCTTATGTTCATTATCTTAGTGCTTATATAACGACCCTCCCTGGGGTCCGACAAATACAACTAAGGCATGCATATTTTCCAATAAATGGATCACATCTAAGAAAAATTTAAATATATATTGATGGTTCTTTTAATTTGATCTTCTAATATACCTTAAAACATTCAATTAAATTTCATCATTACACATGCATAAAAACCTTAAGATATTCCTCGAAGGTACAACTAGTTTTAATAACTATAATTTATCAAATAAAAATAATTTTAACAATAGTAGAATACCTATTGATATTGCTAGTTGCTTATGTTTGAGGATGAGGATGAAGGTTGTTTTTCCACCACTCCATTGTAGTTTTTGTCAATGGATTACCAATCATGTCAGATCCACAGGTTTCCTCCCTACCATACACTAACAGGTACTTTCCTTCCCCTGGGACCCCCGACTAACCCGTGGTTAACAATACCTTTCTAGAAATGGAAGTACGATGTCAGGATACTGCTGGGTGGCCCCCAACTTCACTCACATCGTGTTGAACCATAATCTTCCATAGTCGCCTCAGAGCCACCAAATTGGTTTGGGCTCAAAACTATGGTAGGACCGAAGAAGAAGAAGATGAAGATCTTGTGTTCTTCCATTTCTTTAGCTTTTATTGTCCATTTCGTTAATTCTCATGCATCCCATGAACCACTTTCAGTTAACTCTTTAGTTTAATTAAATTTATTACCAACCCACTTTTTAGTTATCTTTACTTCTCCGATTAGTTAGGATTTCACTTTAGTTCAAGTTCCTTAATTTAGTGTGTTAACTTATTTCTTAATTTATCTTTATTTCAATTTATTTATCCTTGTTTACTTATTTATCATTTATTTATTTGTTTGTTATTTATTTATTTATCATTTTTAATTTAATCAATTGATTTATTTAATTAAATTTCTTTATGATCAAATTATTATTTCCCTTAATTAAAATAGATGTTGGTTATAGCCACATTGTCATCACAACAAGAATTATCAACGTGTTATGCTTCCAGCATGCCCTTTCTATAATTTCCACAAGCGAGGAGTTGGTTATGATGACTAAGCTAATGTTACCTCAGTTTTCCTACCCTATGAAGATCCAGGTGGATCTTGGGGAATAAGTTTGAATCCTTATTGCACACCCCCCAGTAATAATCTTTCTGAGTGACCGATTCGCAGCCTATACCATCACAGAGAATGCATCTAATATACTGGAGTTTTCCTCACTCTATTCAAAGTTCATCGCATCATCCCATTTCCTAGTCTTACACATAAAAATTTTCAGGCCCATCACATGATGTGGATCGATTGGCAATCACAATCCCATCATCTACACATAAAACATCATGGGCATCAAATCTTATGAACAAGATTTCAAACATAATATAAATATCAAATTGAGATTAATTGTCGAAGGTTCTTGAATCATCCAGATTCCATGCACATCATACCTCACGTGCATCAAAGATATCACAATTAAATGATATCATAAACAATATTGATATCACCTGTCATAGTCGTCGACTTAGCTAGATTCTTTTCATATTGATACTTTCTTGTGGTTCATGTACTTGCCTTTCCTATCACACTTAACCACTAATTAGAGTACATGCTACATAACTTTTTTCAATAAAACATTATACAACTTTTAATCCTTGCTAATACTTCACATGATTCTTCATTTCACAATCATAATATCAATGCATTCACAATTGAACAAATGTTGACATCATTGTCATAGTCATAATTTACTCATCACCGTGTCAGATAATCCTTCTTAGGATCAATAATTCATTGCTTCACACATGTAGAGGTCATCTGAAACCAGAAGCCCTCATAAATATTTCCTTACAACATTTTTAGATCTCAAATAAATAAATGGCGTGGCCATTCGTCGTAGAATTCCCTCTAATAAATAGTTTATTCTAATCTCAAGGGTCATGGTAAAAACAGGTTGTTACAGATTATGGGTCAAGTTGTAAAAGGGGTTAATGTGTTAGTGGTCACTTTGTGTCTAGAGTAATAAGGGTTATAGGTTAATTTGTGTTAAGGGTTTAGTATGTTAGAAGTCATTATGTATGCGATCATAGTGATTAGGGGTCAAGGTGTGTCAAAGGGTTAATATGTTAGGATATCATAGTATGTATCTTGGGTTATAGTGGTTAAGTATGGTTGATTTGTGTTAAGAAATTAGTCTGTTAGGGTTCATAGTTTGTTCAAGGTCAATAATGGCTAGGCTAAATGGGTTGACAATGTAAGGATCATAGTGGTTAGGCATCAAGTAGTATCGAATGTTGGGTTATAATGTTAAGTTTATTTTGTTAGTAAGGTCATATTGTTGAGAGATGTTGTGTTATGCATCATGTTATGGAATTAGGGGCTGACATGGTGTGTTCAAGGTTGATATTGTGTATTAGGGGTTGAAATGGATAGTACTATATTCCATTTATTACAATAACATGTTCATTGTTTCAATGATAGGAAATTTCTATCTCTATCTTCCCACATAAGTGGCAATTTGACTTGAATCTATAAGTTATTTGATTTTGATGCAATACCTATGCGAAACGATTATATACATGGGATATATACTACATCACTTGTCTGTATCTCTTATGTAGTTGCATGGATTATGTTAGTTTCTTAAGTGAGTGTGTCAGTTAGGTCACTTTCTTATGTTAATCATTTATGTGCATTTCTTATGCGTGTGACTTATGTATCTTTGTTATGTTAAGTCTATCATTTATATTAGCTAATTATTTATATGCGTGGTTTAAGTTAGTGAACTATGAGTGTGGGTTACTTGTGCACATGTTTGTTTGTTTTGTGGGCTGATTAGGTGTGTCACTTATGTGTATAGTGTATACATATGAGTGATTTCATTGCTTTTGTGAATGTATAATATGCATCATTCATATGTGTAACTTATTTGCATGTGTTAAGTGCGTCATTTATAATTTGTGTACAATTTATGTGCATGTTAGGTGCATTGTTTATTTGCATGGATTAAGTGTGTCATTATGTGTGTTGTTAGGTTCATTGATTATGCATGTAGGTTGGGTGCATCTCTTATGCATGTGGATTGGGTGTTTCTAATATGCATATGGGTTGGGTGCATCATTTATGCACATGGATAGGTGCATCATTTATATATGTGGATTTGGTGCATCGTTTGTATGTGTGGATTCGTTGTGTTTCTTATGTGTGTGGTTTACATTCAATATTATGAGGATGGGTTTGGTGCATTGCTTAGGTTGTGGGTCATATAAGTATGATTCTCATGTAAATGGTTAAACTATGTGTCATTTATGTGTGTCTTATATGCACTAGTTATGAAATGACTCATTTATTGTCATGTCCCTAAAATTTGTATTCCAATCCCTTGATGAAAATAATTAATTGGCCTACAATAACTATGCATAATTAAATTAAATCATGAAGAAGTGATGTAGGTCCATAAATTTGAATATTTAATTAATATTTTTTGTTTAATGAGTTGGAAATGTCTAAGTGGCCCAAGAGGGCACATAGGAGGATAGGTGGACCCTTATGAGTTGCCCTCAAAGGAATTTTGAAAAAGAAGTTAAACAACAGGAAAGGAAATCATTTATAGGATTGGTTAAGGAAAAGGAAAATAAAGGATTAATAACTGTCAAGAAACCAAGTAAGAGTCTTACGAAAGCTACATGTCCTAATTTTATCTAGTGAGGGAAAAATTATTGAGACAAGTGGGTCCATATGCAAGGTGACTTACGAAAGAATCAACCAACTCATAAACGGCTTGAATTCAAAGAAAGAAGGCTCTAGAGGAGGAAAAAGGGCTATCAAAAGTTTATATAATGAGTATGGGAGTCTCCTTAAACAATATTATGGTCATATTTTGTTTGTGTTGAAGAGATGTACGTTTTTCTTAGCTTGGGATCTATTCCCCTGGAAACCAGTTGGGAGATGTGCCCATTATGTCCAATGTAGCTAGTTGAAGCAATTTATCTAGTTATTGGGGATTTGAACACCTTGTTCATCTCATTTAGCTTAATTCAACAAATACAACAACATTAGATTAATTTTCAAATGATTTTATCAATTTTTTTATTCAGGTCATGTCATGTTCCAATATCCATCTAGTTAGAGATTCAGTTACAGTGCTTGTGTAGTTCCAGTTGGGTGTGTAGTTGGATGGTGCATTGGTTGGTTCCCAAATATTGAGGAGGAAAAAATATTGGCTTGATAAAATCAGTAGTGACATCAAAACACATCATTATTGCATATCATAACCCCTGGTCCTAATTTCTCAAGCCAAGTTATTAGAATTTCCTACAAGAGTTCCAATTCCAAGAATCTCTCTCTCTCTCTCTCTCTCTCTCTCTCTGCAATTCTATTGTTATTTCTTGTTCATATTTATAGAAGAGAATATATAAAAAATTTAATTTTCTACAATCACAATATATGTGTTGTCGTTTTCCTTCCATTAATAATAAAACTACTTAGTTTCTTGTGCCTAGTTTCATGGTAAATTGTGTTGTCGATATTTACTAGTTTTTGCTCTATGAGATTGTAAATGAACAAATCAAGTGTAATACCATTCCTAAATGATTCTAAAGTGTGTGTGTGTGTTCTCTATGGACTTATATACATATTATAGGATCAATTGTTTCCAATATTGTACGAGAAGAAAAATATTTCCACATAATTCCCGAGGAAATTGGCTCCAATCATTTGGGTCTACCCAAATGGTTTTCTCACTTGTGATGCACTATGAAATGTGCGTATTATCGAATTAATACCATGATTAAGTGTTGTAATCTCATATATCACATAGGGTTACGAATAATATACATTAATACAGACATATATAACAAAGACAAGAGACAAGAACAAGTAAGTAGAATAACAGATTATATTATAGTGAAAGGGTCCATACAATACAGAGAATTGAACCGAGTTCTCATCTGGCTCAATAGCCTAATATATATGATTTACAAATAGTTACAAATAACTACCTATCGGTTCACTCAACTGACACGACCTTAGGTGGCCGACCTAATCTCTCATTAGTCTACTGACCGACTTAGTCGGCTAATCGACTAAGTCGGCTATCGTTCAAGTCGGCATACTGACTTGCTCCTCCAACATATCCCCCACGAACAAAACGTTTCTTCGTCTCGAAGAAACAGGGAGGTACCAAAATTTCATTGTCTATCTAAGTAGTTATTCTTGTGCTTGATCTTCATGGGCTGTGAAGTCTGATGGTTGGTATTTTCTATACACAGACTTCAACAATTGCTTTAGCTGTCACTACCAGCTGATGTTGAAAATCCGTCCAACTCTGCAATATTTTCTATATGTCGATGGTTAGTGTAGTCAGAATTGATAGGATCGACATTTTATATTGAATGGAAATTTCAGCTATTCTTTCCATGTCGGGACCCATAAACTGGTCCTTTTCCTTTGTTGTCTCCAGCAGATGTTTCATCTGCGGGCAGATGATGTCTACTTTTTCTAAGTTTGGAATGGCTTGTTGCACCCACTGATGTGCTTCTCACTCGAGCTTCTGTAGTTTGGCAGTTTCAAGCACTTGGTCTTCAATTGTGCGTTTGAGTGCTTCGTCAGTGATTTTCCTCTTCTCTAGTGCTTGGATCTCTTGTCGGGTCTGCATTGTTCGCTAATAGACTTGCCCGTAGTAAGCAGGCTAGTCTCGCAGTACTTCTTCTATAATGACAGACTCCTCCATGTGATCTTGCAACACCTTGTGTGCTTCTGCAAAGGCTATGTGCTACTCCATCAATAGTCGGATGATTTCTTGTTTCTGCTCCTCTTTTGTGTCTTGAATTTGTGCCTGCAGCACTGACACCATGCTCTCAAACAACTGATAAGCTCTTTCTAGTGGTTTGTCGATGTCAACCTCTGCTGGCCCTGGTATCACCATTTGTACAAGGCTTATGCATTTGTTGAGAAACTCGACTTATTCTTTTTCATTGTTGTCGAGCTCCTTACGTCTCTGCTGGCTCCTTGTCTTTTCTTCAATTGTCGGTGTTTCGAGGAGTTGTCCTAGCTCTGCATCTTTCAACTTGGTTACATCGACCGCAGTGGTCGACCCAAGTTGACTGATGTGAACCATTGTTGTCTATCCATGATGGTCCTTCTTCTTTTTCTCCTTCTTCTTCTTGTGCTTCTATGTTTCTTCTTGTTTTGGCACCTGTGTACCTCCAAGAGTCAGGTCTGGATTGTCTATTTGAGGGGCAGCAATGATTGATGGTATTTCTGTTTGAGTCGATTGGATGACTGCTGCATCTGGTTGTGCCTCTCGTTGGTTGGATATAGGGGGTCCAGAAGTGGATGTGGTTGGTGCAGTTGGTTGAATTAGAGGTTCTAAGTTGGGGGGTGGTGGTGATGGTGTTGGTGAATGGTTGAGTGTGATCGGATTGGTGGAAATGTGGTCAGGTGATGGATTGTGGATATGAGGTGGTGAGTCCATGTCGAAGAACAGTTGGTCGATTTCTCGACTTATGTCCTCCATATTTTCTCCTTCCTCATCGCCGGTTGGTTCAGAAACTGGTAGGTGGGGTTCAGGTTCAATCGAAATGATACATGTGGTCTGATTTGCGACAACTTCAGCTTCTTTGTCGGGGTTCCTTTGGAACGTTGAGCTTATTATTGCCACAGTATTATGCTTCTGGAGTACTTGGCTAGGTTTGGAAATGGGTAGTCTGGATCCACCGACATTGAACAAAGGTGCTTTGGTAGAGAGCTTCTGCACTGTGGTGAATATCACAAGCAGTTTTTCAATGTATGCCTAGAGGTCTCTATCACGGTCAAACTTTTCCTTCACAGCCTCTGACATAGAATTTTTGCATAAGTCGAGTGAGCTTACTGAAAGTTGTTCTGGTATCAGTTCTTCTACTATTTTTGTCGGAGACGGAGGCGAGGGTGTAGACACGAGATCCACAACATTTTTGGCGGTCGAAGCGTGTGTGCTCTTCGCCTTCTTTGGTAGACCTAGATGTGCCCCTGCCTTGAAAAATTTCTGAAATTGGGTTTCCACTGGCACTTTGTTTGCTGCGGCATATTCTATTATGTCGAGGGTCGTAGCTACCAGTTCCTCCTCATCTTCTGAAGATTCTGTAATGATAAGCTTGCGCTTACCTTTCCCTTGTTGCTGTTGCTGTGTTCTCTTCCTTTTTCTTGAGGCTGCTATCTCCTTCAACAGTTTGGTTATATTTTCTTTGGTGGCAGCATACTCTGGATTTTCAGTTTCTATCTCTCCCGTTGGCTCTTGAGTCGGGATGAGATTTTCTTCAACCAGATTGGTTACCTGTTGTTCTGCATGTGTCTCTTCTCTTTGTGCCATCGAAGGTTTGATTATGATTTGTAGTCAACCAGTGCCTTCGACCGGTGTCTCCTCCGACACAAAGGTACTGATGTATAGGTTAAGCTCGTAATCCTCCTCCTTCTCCTGGTCTGTCAGTGGTTCCTCTATCAAGAAGTCTATCTCCTTTGCTTTTGTTGGTATTGGTACTTTTGTTCCCACCTATTGAGATAGCTCCCGAAATATGTCTTCAATTGCCGGATAGTAGTTGAGGGTTTTTGCATTTGTTTTGGTGCCCTGCATGTACCACACCGCAGTATGGTCGAGTTCTAGCTGAATGTGGGCCTTTTTAGGCAGACTTCTTCGGATGTTTTGAGGCACCCTCCATCTGGTCGTGCAGACTTTTAGCTGTTGGAGCTAATTTTATAACAACACTTTCTCATTTGTAAGTTCCTTCATTGTTCCACTCTAGGAAAACGATTTGAACCTCCACATATGAAATCTTGTCGGCTCTTGAAATTGCTTGTCCTCAACAGGGCACAAAGAGTACATTACTATCCATAAGATAAGGGATGGGAACCTGATAATTCCTCCCGTCTCCTGGCATTTTTCACAGATGTTTTTTATCATGTCGGTGACATACTCAGCCCATCTGTATATCTTTCTGTTGGTTGTAATGGTGTCTACTGCCTCCAACATATCCAGTTTGAGGTCACTTCCATGACCTGCCATTGTGAGTGTCATGGCTATGATCTTGGCCACCATCTGTGGTGTTCGAGCTGTTATGTGGCTAATCATCAACCCTTTAGAGTTTTTTCCTAATGCTGACCCTATTAGTTCTTTGAACAGTCCTTCTTTTATACCAACTGGTACTGGGTCTCGTTTGTTTGATAGACCTGTCAGTTTGTAAATAACTTCCCCAGAAATGTCGACTGGTTGATTGAAATAAAATCGACCATTGTGGTACCATCTTATGATAAACTTTACCGCTATTTCTTTTGTGCCACCGAAACTGGCCATGAGCAGTGCGTTGACATAATTTACAATGGAACTGTGTTGTATTTTCTCTGCAGCTAGGGTAGGTTTCTTGTCAACGTACGCCCATTCTTTTATCTCGACCCATATTTTTTCCCATGAACCTTCTTGCACCTTAGCATTCTTGATGTTCTTCAGTCTTATTACTAATGGTGTCTCCGCAGTCTGTAGTTCCTTGGTTTTGGCTGAGGCTCTGGTATGTTTTGGTGCCATCTTGTCGGTCTGAGGGTTTATTTTACTATGGTGCTCTTGGTTTTCTGTCGTCTGGTTGCTCTAATGCTCTCTTTGTTTGAATTGCGGTGAATGATCCTTTGGTGGTTCAGTATTTATACTGGACGTGTTGGATGTTTTTGTCGATGAGTGTATTAATGGTGTACGTGATGGTCCAATGAGAACACTTGAGTGTGCATTAATGGTACTTGGGTTTTGGTGCTTGAAGTCATGAATGCGTGATGGGACTGTCGAGGTCGTCGGTCAATGTTGGTTATGAAAATGGTCGATGGTGTTATATCAATGGGCATGATGTCGATGGTTGAAGTGGTGATTCCCTGTCATTCTTTTGTGTGTGTATCAGTACTATTTTTCTTTTTGGATGTTTTTAGATTTTTATAGCTTTTGTTTAACCGTTATGGTCATTTTTTGTTTTTTGTTTTTTGAATAAGTAGATTATTTTTAGTTTTTGTAGCGTTTTAGTCAGGCCCCATTAACGAGTTTCTGAAATACTAGGCCTTGTAGAATCCTTAGTTAGACTGATCCGTTAGTATGTATATCTTTGACAATATAGGGTCCCATCCATTCTGTATGTAGCTTTTTAGGTTTTCCTTTCACCCGACTATTGTATAATAAGGCAAGGTATCCTACCGACATATTTTTGTTTTTGATGTTCCTATTGTTGTTGTTTCTGGATTTCTTGATGTTGGATCGCAATTAGTCAGTGTTCTTCAAGTTTACTTAGTTGCAATAGTCGGTCCTTTCTTCCTTGTTCGACATCGACATGTAAAATTTTTGCGATAATAGGTGTCTATTTTCGAAAGTGTAGAGGAACTACTGCTTCCTATCCATAAACTAGTCAGAATGGTGTTGGGTCATTTGAATGCTTGTATGTTGTTCAGTATGCCCATAGTACTGGAGGTATCTTTTCATCCCAGTCGTCTTTATCAGCATTACATATTTTTGTTAATCCTTTTGTTAATGTTTTGTTAAATGCTTCAATTGCTCCATTCGATTGAGGATGGTATGTTGTACTCCGACGGTGGTCGATCTGGAAATGGTCCGTTAGTGTTTTAATAGTTTTGTTTATGAAGTGTGTTCCCTGGTCACTGACTTAGTAGCTATATCATTGGAACATATGTCGACTGGTTCTTCCTCTGCCCATTTAGTTACGCATTCGACTGCAGTTATTATGTACCTTGCACCTGTTCTTTTTGCTGGTTTAGGAAATGGTCCTATGAAGTCGATGGCCCAAATTTTGAATGTAAAACTTGGGTTTACTGATATCAGGGGCATTTCTGTACTACGCAAGGGTCGACCCAACCGTTGACATCTGTCACATTGGCTTACAAAATTTTTGCAATATTTGTGGAGTGTCGACCACCACAACCCTGATTGTTGGATTTTCTTTGCAGTTGTGTCTTCTTGGAAGTGTCCTCCAGTAGGTCCATAATGTGATTCATGCATGATATTATTTATTTTGTGTTCGAGTACGCACCTTCTGAGAATGTCATCTAACCCCATTTTATATAGGAATCCATTTATGAGGCTGTATGGTGCAGCTTTCATGGCTAAGATTTGTTTCTTCTTCGTACTCATGCCTTCTGGTGCTTTTCCATCTTCTAAAAACTGATCTATTTCCTCTAACTTTGCCGAGATTGCTTCTATTCGAAATAAATGTGCATCCGGTAAGTTGTCTTCGACTCCTGTCGGTTCCTCCCCTGTGTCGATTCAGGATAAGTGGTCGGTACCGACATTTATCTTACTCGGTATGACAACGACTTCGAATTCAAATTCATGGAATAGAAGTAGCCATCGACAAATTCTTCCATGGTGTAGAGGCTTATTTACGAGGTATTTTAGTGCTTAATGGTCAGTGTAAAAGATGAATGGATTAGCTAGTATATAGTATCGATATTTTTGTAGTGCAAAGACCATTCCTAATGCTTCTCTTTCGGTTGTCGAATAGTTTCTTTCAGCTTTGTTTAGTTTTTTGCTACTGTAAAATATAGAATAGTCCATTCCATCATCTCTTGGCTGAGTTAGGATTGCTCCTATTACTAGGCCCGATGCGTTGATGTGTACATGGAATTTGATCGACCAGTTTGGAAACCTTAGGATGGGTGCTTCGACTAGCTTTCTTTTTAGTTTTTCAAATGATATGGCACACTCCTCTGTCCAATTAAATTCCTGATCATCTCTTAGCAATTATTCCAATGGGTATGTCATGTCTGAACAATGTCTTATGAATTTTCTATAGTAATATCCTGTATGACCAAGTAGTACCCTGACTTGTTTCGGATTCATTGGGGGTTTTAAGTCGAGGATCATTTTTATTTTTGCGAAGTTGACTTTAATACCTTATTTACAGAGGATATGTCCTAATAGTATTCCTATAGGAGTTAAAAATATGCACTTCTTGATGTTTAGTGATAGTTGGATCTGTCGACATCGTTCCAACATAAGTCTTCGCCATTTACAATGGTCCTTTAGTGTAGAGTATATTGTCCAAACGTCGAAATATACTGCCATTGTTTTGTAAATGTACTCCTGAAATGTTTTAACCACAATCCTTGAAAAGACTACAGGTGCATTTTTAAGTCCAAAAGGCATAACCCTGTAAGCAAATGAGCCAAATTCACATACAAATGTTGTCTTTTTCTGATCTTTTTTGGCTATTGGTACTTGATTATAACCTGAGAATCCATCTGTAAACGAATAGCATTCATGTCCTACTACCTCATTTAAGATTTCATCTTCATAAGGAGTTGCAAATGGGTCTGTTAATGTAACTTTATTGAGTTCTCTGAAATCGACACAGATCCTTAGCTTGGTTGGATCATGTTTCTTCGGTTGAACCACCATTGGACTTGCCCATTCTGATTGGTCAATAAGGTAGATGATTCCTACTGCAAGCATGTTATCAATCTCTTTCTTGACTATCTCTTTGTATTTGTGAGCTAGTTTATATGGTCGTTTCTTGACAGGTCGAACATCAGGTTTTATGTCGATCTTCATTTTGCCCATTTCATGTACTATAGACCTTTAAGAACCTTATAGTCTCTAGAAAATACAACCTGAAATTCTTTCAGTAGGTTTGTGATCTCTGTTGTTTGTGCTTCAGACCAGTAGTCTCCAATTTTTGCTATTTTTGGTCAATCATCATTTGATATGTCGACTTCTCTAGTTTTAATTTTAGCATCTAGCCATTCCGGTGCTTTAGCTTCATTGATTGGTTGACTTCCTTCCTTAAACTATGAGAATGTGGCAGGAAAGTCTATTGCAGTCATTCGGTCATTATCCTCCTTGTCAGTTGTTTCAACTTTGAGTACTGTGCGAATAGGTTTGGTCATTTCAACATGATTTGATTTCCATCTAAAACTTTTCCCTTATGACTTTTCATTTTCCAACTATAGTCTCATTGACTGTGGTATTGTCCCAATTTGTATATTGTTACAGTTTATTGTCGGTCGGTTATCCCTTAGGGTTTTGTTTCTGTCGGTTGTACAAATGCTTTGATCTGTTTTGCAGTTTCGACCAAATTCTCATTTTGGGGTTCAAAGATGAAATCTTTGATAAAATTTTCTTTAAGTTCATGCCATAGAAACGTTTCTCCTTGAGCTTCTTCCATCTTGTACCATTTGTTCAGTAAGTCGGCAAGTGTTGATGGAAATAAGTGTGGCCATGTGCGTTCATCCTTATATCCCAGTCTTCTCCATTATTTTTCACATATATTTATATGGTTTTCTGGATCCTATCCTTAGGTAAATATAGGTATCTGAGCCTGGTTGGTTAACTTCTTTCCTCCAAACCTTTCTACAAAATAAGTCGAAGCTGTTGTCCATGTCTGTAGTCTTGACTGATAGGTATCCCACCATCTAGCAGCTTGTCCTGTAAAAGTTTCTACTAAACTTTGTAGTCGATCATGTTCACCGATGTTCCTAGATACTTGCCCTACATGCATAACTGGTGATTCTCTTTCTTTATACCTTAGGATTTTTGTGGTATTTATATTTGTTGGTTGTAATGTAGGATATTCCATAATTTTCTTTTCAAATATTTTTGGGATGCTGGACACCACAAAGAATTGTTTGACTGGTTTCTTCTGTACTTTTTGAATAGTCCAGCATCCTCTTGCTTTTGTTTCATAGTTTTCAACCTCCCAATCATATAGTTCTGCATCTGAATTGTATCCTACTGAGTCTTGGTTTCCTATGTAAAGTTCACCATATGTATTAGGTTTTGTGTAATCTTCATTATTCTGTATCTGATATAGTTGTCGGATGTCAACTTCTTCATCAATTGGTTCTGTCCAAGGTTCTCCTTGGGATGGATGAATAGGTACTATGAATTTTTGTCCATTCCCCTTTAATTTGATTCTTTCTTTGTCCAAGGATATCGAGGCTTTCATTTTTCTCCCCCAAGGTCGACCTACTAACGCTGGGAAGGAGCTGGATCCTTCCTTAGGGTTAATAATTTTGAAGTCGGCTTTAGTCGATATACCTTTTATCATTATGTCGACATTTTTCCAGACTCTAATAGGTTCAATTAGGCCTTGGTCTACCAGTTTCAGGTATATTCCTGATTCATATAACCGAGGTCTGCATAACTGTTCCCATGTGTCTCGAGTCATAATATTTACCTGTGATCCAAAATCGAGTACAACTTGTCGGACATGGCATCCTTCAATTTCTAAGTCAACAAGTGGGTCGGCATCACTTTTATCTTTTCGGTTTAAGCTGCAGATATTCTTCGTTTGTTTTTTGGTGTTTTTGTTGTTTTTTGTTTTATACAGTAAGTCGATGAATTGAGATATTGTTTTATCCTTTTGTACCAACTATATTAGCTCTTTTACTGTGTCCTGTTGATTATCATCTTCTTCTTCCTGTCGAGCAAATTCTCTCAATATATTTTTTGCATCTTTATATATTTGTTTTTCTTTAACTGTGTTAGGATAAACATTTTTTTCTTTTATCTTTCTTATTTGGGGGTTATCATTCCCAGTTTTCGTCCCTTGTCAGGTTATGATATGTAAATTCTTTGTATTGATAATATCATGTTTTTGCACACACGACAAGACATTAACATTCTTCTTTTTATTTATCTTTTCAAGCATAATAGGGCAATCCTCTAATGAGTGATCCCCTACACCACAATTAGTACATAATTTTAGGTCAGTCCTGTCCTTGTATGGACAGTCTGTATGTCAGTGTCCTTCCTTGTAACATGTGAAACATTGGATGGGCCGACGTGGTCGGTTGTCTCGATTCCCAGAGAATCGACCTCGACTTCCATAGCCTCCACGTCGGTTGTCAAACCAGCATTCGTACTGAAGACCTTCATACCTTTGATTGTTTTGGTCATTTTGGTCATTGTTCTGCGTTGGTCTGATATACTGTCTGATAATTTTGTCAATTCTTTAGATTTAGTTGGCAGTCTAAGGTGTTGTTATTTTTAGTTTCACAGATTGCGCACCATGATGCTTTGCCATTCTTTATGTTGAATGGGAAATCTTTTGTGGTATGTTGTCCATGCTCCTGGAAGATGGCGCAGAAACATTTTGTTTCCACAAATCGAACATCTTGTCGTATAATATCCTATCAGCAATTGTCCTTTGAATGTTCGGCCGTCAAGCACTTCATGCACCAAATATCCTGACTCTTAAGGTTTAGCTCTTTTAGATATTTATGCATGATCTCAAGCTGTTCCTCCAGTTTGTGATCCATGGAGTATGTTGGAATGTCTTCATCCATTTCTACTTGTAGAGCTTTTGTGAGTGCATCTTCATAAGTTTTGAATGTCTCCAGACTGATGTGTCGATGAATCTTCTGTGAAAGACCTGCAAGAAACCACTGGATTAATAATTGCTCATCAATGACATAATCCAACTGGCTGAGAAGGTATTTCCAGCGTTTTTCGTAGTCGCAGATAGTTTCTCCTAGCTTTTCTAATGTTGTCTTTAATTTCTTTGCTGCTAGATGTTTTGCATCTGGAGTTTTAAAGAACGATAGAAATTGTGCTTTCAATTCGGCTTTTGTTGCTCGTGGGGTTCTCTTAGAAAAGGTCATATACCAAGTTAATGTCCTCTTCCTTAAGGCACCGACAAATTGTGCCATCTGTCAGTCTTCATCAGTAACTTGGTTGGCCTCCCAAGTCGACTCACAGATGAACCAATGTCATCTGGGATCCTCATCAACCTCATATAAAGGGATGTGCATTGTCCTGTGACCCATGTCGAAGTCACTATCATTGTCTTCCTTAGGAGGCGGCGGTGGTGGGGGTGGTGGTGGGGATAATGGGTTATTTTGTTTATTCTTTTGTGCAGAACTATTGTCGACAGAACTCTCATTTTCGTCGGTCATCTTGGTTGCCGTTTCTTCTCCAACAAGTAGTCGGTCGGGGTCGACTTCTCCCTTCGATGTCCAACTGCAATTATTTGTCTACAGCTCCAAATTTTCTGTATCTTCCAAAGCTATATTTGGTAGGGGGGTGCTCCTTCGTGTGTCGGGTAAAGTAAGTGGATACTCCGTTTGGAGGGTAACGCTTGCAGCGTGACTCAATTTCCTTCTTCTGGTCGACAGATAATTAGATGACTATCATCGTTTCTCTCGTCGTCTAGGAAGCTCCAAATACCAAAATCACCAGCTCCTATTCTGAGGTCCTCTTCAACAATTGTTTGTATCCTAGTACTCGGATCCATTGGAGATAGAGGTCTTACCTCCTGGGGGACTTCTAATTGGAGAGCTTCTTGCTTCTCTATCCACAAATCTTCTTCCATGAATTCCTTACTTTAGATTTGAAAAAGTAAGACACACACACGCGCGCGCATGTGTATATATATATATATATATACAGACTATCACCAAATTCTTTACTTATATAGAATTATATTAGAATGCAATCATAAGATCTTATTATTGTACAGAATAGATCTGTACGATTAAAATATATGAAATAATCTTACATTATGATTATAATACAATAATTATAGAATATGTATGGATCCAAATTATTATTTATTTAAAAAGAAAATGTAATAAAACTATACATTAATCTTCTATAGAAGGATGATCACTTAAACCAGTCGTATGAATCTAAGCAAACAACACAACTAGATCAAGGATCCAAAACATACATCATCTACGATTTAGATTATCTAAATCAGAGATCTACAACAATAAAATTGGAGTGAAAGTTATCTAAATCTAAACTAGTTAACATGCTACAGGCCACCGTAGACAAATCAATATTTTACTAGTCCTCTCCTAAAATCAAATCAAGGAATTCTGTTAAAACAATCTTTTTAGATTCTGCATAAACAAACATATACAGATCGAAGATCCTAATCTAGAGTTATACTATCCACGAAGTAAATTAAATACAGATAAATGATAAAATCAAATCTAAATATATTCATAAATTGGTTTGCTAGATGTTACAACTACATTCACGACATCAAACCCTAGTCACGAAACAAGCTTTCATTTTCCCCAAGGATCATCGTTAAAGCCATCATTGATGGAAGTCATGCCTTACATAAAATCCAAATGCTATCTACTATAAAATTAATTTCAAACCCTATGGGTCACCTCATTATTTCAACAAATAAAGTAAAGATAGGTTCGTAAGTTCATATAGTGGATACCACTATCTATGCAGAGGAAAAACCATTAGTATAACATACAAACACCTCCACCGTATTCACCAAACGAAGGCAGCTTTCTAACATCAAACTAATTACTATGTTCATGGTCGTAAGACCATTGATGATGGAAACCATTGATTTTAATTAAATAATCACAAGTTTAACAAAAAGAAAAACGCATGTTGGAATCACATAGCCCCGAAGGTTGGGCATCATTACTAATATTCAAATCATATAATAAGAAGTGGTTGTAAGAACAGCTCTGATGAATTCCACGCTCTTTAAAAACCAGCGTTAAAATAGTAAGAGAATGGGAGTAAATCCATTCAAAATGGCACCCAAATCCTATCAAGAAATTACTAAAAACAATACAAAAATTTTAAATCACATTTCCTAAGCAATGGTTGCAAAGGAATTGCAAGGAAAACCCTAAGGGTTTTACAAACGCATGTAATCAAAATCAAGAATTTATCTTTAAAATGATTGTGGCTACCACTCGTAACCTCGTGGATGCTACCAAACGTGACCTGCAACCACAAGTATGGTTTGGTCAGTATGCTTCTCAATACTATAAACAAAAACAAGATTTTTAATTAAGGATTGAACAAAGCTTACCTGGGCGTTTCAAAACACAGACCTCAGAGAAGATGACCCTTTCGCCTCCCTCTACAGCGCCTTCAACCTGCACATTTTCATATTATAGTCTGGAATCGAAATTGATGTAAACAAAACAAATTGAGAACTTTTGGTTTGAACCCTTACCTTGGAGTTTCACAGAGAGGGCCAAGGGTCGGCTCCTCTGCAGTACCCTTATCCCTCCTCTGCCTGCAAACAAAAATGAAATAAACTCGGTCTTTGCTTAATGCTAAATAATTTACCAAGTAAAATGCATAATTTTAAGACCAAGTTAAATCCTTACTTGTTAAATAGACAGGTTGAATGGAGAGGTCATGGAAAGCCTGGTTGTGGCACAAAATCTGCAATGTAGTCTGTCAGAGAAATTGGGAAAGCCCAGTAACACCTTGGGTAAGATACAAACAGTATGTTGTTAGCACATGCATAAACCAGAAAAAAAACCCACACACCATCATCACTCATGAACAGAGCAGAGCTCTTTAGCTCATGTCGACTACACAGAAGAACAAACAACCTGTACATTTCCACCATGGAGAGAGCAGAGCTCAACTCTGCCTTCCCATGCAAACCAAACAAGCCAAATGGGGTTTTAGATAGCATCCAAGCACATTAAACCTATGTCTAAATGCTAGCTTCAAATATGGATAGATGGATATTGGAGAACGAAGCTTAGTAGCTGTGTGGAAGGCCTGGCTGCTCTATCAACTCGCAACCATGACACACTTTAATGATTAAAGTCAAATAAGGATAGAGTGTAATAACTCTCGGCCAGTAAATCAAGAACCATAATATATTGCAAATCAAGGCATAAACAAAATATTCCAAGAACCATAACTCATCGTGGATAGTGGGGTAAGGCATACCATGAATCCAAACCATATATTCTTATATTTCCAAAACATTATTTAAAAACCCTTGCACTTTATTAATATAACGAAGAGTCACCATATTCCTTTATAATCCCTAAGCCTTGTTGTTAGGGGAAGGATCATAACATACCTTAATATTAGGCTAGGGTAAGGCCTAAGGCCTGTAAAGGTTCACTTTAACTGAATACATAATGGATGGAGTCTAGACCAAGGGTAGTCTCCCTGTCCATAGGGCGTGAATGCCCTAGTGAAAACAATTAAATCTGAAAACATGTCAACTAAGAACATCACCTGTGTGAGTAGGAATTCAATTTCAAATGAAGCTATCCAAGGTCACAACCAGCAAAACGTGATACATGAGACATGATAATGATATTAAAACTTACAAGAGTAAATCATGAGAAATATGCTCGTAAGTATAGTAAATAAATGCATGTATTTTTTTTTTACGATTTTTAGGTGTGTTACACTCTATTATTCATTTTTAAGGCATGTGATACTCTCTTCTTGTCTATTTCTTCTATTTGTATGCTATTTATGGGACTGGGTTGCATAACATTTGGTATGAGAGTTCTTTCCTCAAGACTGGCTTTTGCAAAATGAGTTATCTTGGAATTTTGGATACAACTTTGTTTATATAAGGATTCAGGATTGAGGTTAAAAACCCAGTTCCAAAACAAGCCTAAATTTCTCCAGTCTAAAAATTCATATCTTGATCCATTAGAGATTTGGAGATAATTGTGGAGGAATCTAGGGTTTTTTACTAGTCCAAAACCAAATCCAAAACCTATTCTAAAACATGTGTTCTAGGGAGAAAGGCCATATCTAAGGAATATGAGATCCAGATTTAGTGAGACCAATTTCATTCAAAATAATACGGACCATGGTATCTGTGGTAGAAGTTTCAGATACATACACAAAATGTTGGACGCGTGGAATACAATACAAATTCGCTCTTTTACAAATTGACTCATACCCATAGGAGTCAAAATTCAAATTTTACATCATTTACAAGTCATCCATAAAACAGTCTTCTAATTAAGGTTTGAAACATGTGTTCCCGGTAAAAGGGTCATATCTGAGGAATCTAAGATCCATATTGAGTGACACCTTTTCCATAAGAAAGGAGCAGAACAAGGTATTCGTGGTATATGTTTTAGATACAAAAACATAATATTGGACATGTGGCATACCCTACAAATTTGCTCTTCTAGATAGGCCAAAAATAAGTAGTGTTGGGATATTTGCAATAAATTTTTTGTTAGCACATCCAAATTAGTTATGATCCACATCATTGGAAAGAGGAAACATCGGGCTACATTAGAACGAAGTTTCAGACACAAAGGATCCAAAATTTTAATTTTACCTCAATTTCAATTCGACCATAAAATAGTCTTCCAATTAAGGTTTGAAGAAGGAAAATATATAGTTCAAGCAATGGTAGATCGCATAGAACACCAGAAAGCAGTTTTCTAAATATTGAAGATGTCCATAAATATGATGAAACAATAAGAAGATAAACATCACAATCAAAGGAGTTTTGAAGAAGGAAAAATCATATGGAAACTTGAACAACTTATTGAAGCAAGGACCAAACAACTACGAAATCAAGCTATTATTGAGTACCTCATCAAGTGGAAGAACATACCAGCTACATATTCAACATGGGAACACGTGTCCTTCATACAAATGAATCCACACCTATCCAAGCATTGGGGACAACACTTGTCTGAAGGGGAGGGGCATGTTAAGCCCTAAATGTTGGGCACATTCCCCCCTATAGTGTGACACTTTACCCCCTATATGGTGGTGTATTACATATTATTGATGTAGGCTTGGGTTTATTATTTGTTGATGTACACCTATGTCTCCTACATATAAGAATGAGATATTCTCATGTTAGTAAGCATTGTATATTGTCTTGTCTTGGGTACACAATACATTGTGTAAGGAGGTTCCTCCCTCGAAGAGGATTGTTATTTATATCTATTCTTCATTATTAAGGCATGGGTTACTTTATTCTTGTCTATTTCTTCTCCTTTTATGCTATTTCTAGGGCTTGGTTTCATAACATAGTGCCAAGGGATTATTCAATTGGCTTCTTAGTGGATTTGAAGTCATTTTTTAAGGGTCAATGCCTAAATCATTAGCGTGTTTAAAGTGATCATTATGTCTTGTAGGTCATAGTGGTTAGGGGTTAAGTTGACTTAAGGTGTTGGTGTGTTAGGTATTATTCTATCTAGGGGTCAAGGTTTGATAATAGGTTACTATGTTAGTGTTCACTTTATATTAAGATCTTACTAGTTATAATTCAAGTTTTCTAAATGGTTTAAGATGTTAAATGTCACTTTATGTCTAGGGTCTTAGTGGTTAATATGTGTTAAGGTGTTAGTATGTTGCAAGACATTATGTATGATATTATAATAGTTATGGGTCAAGGTGTGTCAAGGGGTTAAGATGTTAGGAGTCATAATGTGTCTTGGGTTATGATGGTTATACATGGTTGATTTGTGTTAAGCAATTAGTATGTTTGGGGTTGTTTAAGGTCATAATGGTTAAGGTAAACTTGCCATCAATTTAAGGGTTATAGTGGTTAGGTGTTAAGTACTGTCAAGGGCTCAATTATCATGTTAGGGTTCATTTCATATATATGGTTATAATTGTTAGAGATGTCATGTTACGTCATGTTATGCATTAGAGGTATACATAGTGTGTTTAGGGTTGGTATAGTGGGTTAGAAGTTAATATAATTAATACCTTAATGAATTTCTTATAATAACATGTCCATTGTTTCAATAATGGGAAGTGATTTTTTTCTTTCTTTTCACTCATAATATTCAGTTTGACTTAGATTTGTAAGTTATTTAAGAGTCTAGTAGTGCTTATGTGCATAACTTGTGTACATGGGATATGTACTACATCAATTGTGTGTATCACTTAGGTGCATGGATTATGTCAGTTTATTATGTGTGTGTATCACTTAGGTGCATGGATTATGTCAGTTTATTATGTGAGGGTATTGATTAGGACAATAACTTATGTTAGTCACTTATTTGCATCTTTTATATGTGTGGGTTACATGTGTTTCTTATGTTAGATGTATCATTTTAAGTTAGCCACTTATTTGAGTGTGTGTGTGTTATGCTAGTGAATAATGTGTATCACATATGTGGATAGTGTAGCTATGCATGAGTGCATGTTTTATATTTTTAAGTTATGTGTATGAGTTAGGTGCATCGTTTGTGTAGATGTGTGTGTTAGGTGCATCATTTATTATTTGTATTGTTTATTTACATGTCAATTGCATTGCTTATGTGCATGGATAAAGGTATGTCATTTGTGTGGGTGGGTTAGGTGGCATTGTTTGTATGTGTGGGTTAGGTGTGTATTTTATGCATGTGGGTTGGGTGCATAATTTATGCACATAAATTAGGTACATGGTTTATATGTGTGGATTCAGTGTGTGTTATGTGCATTGTTTATAAGCATGGGTTAGGAAAATTGTTTAGGTATGTGGATCATATAAGTATTATTATTTTGTGCATAGTTATAAGGTGCATTCTATATGTATGTATCTTATATGCAGGGTTATGGAATGTGTCATTTATGTACTATGTGGGTTAGATACACCATTTATGTGTGTGGTTTAGGTGTCATTTATGTGCATTTCTTATGTATATGTGCATTATTTGTTTGCGTAGTCACATGGATTGTATATGTGTGTCATTATGTGTTTATTTTTATATGCAACACCTATGCTTATGTGTCTAGGTTAGGTACAACATATGTATGTGTCAGTTATGTGTTTCATTTATGTGCGTCATTTAACTATGTCATTTATGTTTGTAGGTGTCGAATAGGTGTGGGTCAAGTGTGTCACTTATGTGTGTGGGTTAGGTCTGTCTATTATATGTGTTTGTTGTGTACATTGGTTATACGTGTGTGTTAAGTGTGTCAATAATGTGTCAAGTGGGTTATTATAAGATGTGCATCATGCATATTAGGTTTTAAGATACACACATAAAGGCACATTGCTTTAGTGTTGGATAGGTACATTAATGTTTACACATGTTACTTAAAGTGCGAGTTGGATACATTGTTACCTGCATGGGTCAAGTTTTTCATTTATGTAAGTGGGTTAAGTGTTCCATTTATGTTTATTTGCATTATTTAATTTTGTCGAGTAGGTGTGTGGTTTATGTGTATCATATATGCGAGGATTTTATGTTTAAGTGTCTTGTTCATATGTGTTAGTTTAATGTATCAATTATGTTCATTGTCTTTGTGCATCATTTATGTGTGTGGGTTACACACATCCCTTATGTGCATGGATTTAGGGTTGTCATTTTTTTATATCGATAATAAGCCTACACATATGGATTGCAAGGAAAATGAGATCCCTATACTAGAAGTGATGCATCAACTTCATCACACTCGAATACTCATATTTCTAGTGTATTAGTATTGTGACTTATAACTTTTTTTGACTTGTAGTTTATATATTTATGATGCATTTCCAGCGTTTATTACCATGACACATCATTATAATGAATTTTTATTCTAATTAATAATTACTTTATTATTTCCTTATATAATTTATATATATGTTTTGTGATATATACGATATTCCTTAAAAATAAAGGTTTTCCAGTTTAAAAATTGTCTTTAATTCATAATTTAAAAAATGATTTTGATTTATAAATCCTTAAATCAATATAATTCTATAATCTATTATTAAAACATTATTATTATTATTTCCATTCTCTATCAATTATATTTAACTCAATTATAATAAATTGACTTTGATTTATAAGTTTTTACATCAATACAATTCCATAATCTATTATTGGAGCACTATCATCACTATTATTATTATTGCCATGCCCTATAAGTTATATTTAATTCAATCTGATTATAATACTTGTGTTGTGTTAACTTTCTTCGACATTGATTATATCTGTACTCTTGCTTCATGTTCGTGCATGACGTGCTTTCATTTAATAATTAAACATTATTTTATTTATTTAATAAATTTTCAAAAATGTATTGAACATGTTGTTGGTTTCGTTATGCAACCAACATTAAAATGATATAAATTCATCTGTTGGCATCAAAATATTATTAACTTTTAACTTGTCTCATATTAAAGTGGTCTTGGTGGTGATATAATGTTGATGTTGGATGACCCCGCTAATGGTGGCCTGCCAAGCATAAAATGTTAGGTATAGGACAATCATAACATGTTATGTATATCACAAAAGAATAAAATGTATAAATTGATGTTGGATGTCCCCACTATTGATGACTTGACAAGCCTAATATGTTGGGTATATAATAATAAAATGTAGTCCATGTTTGTATTTTTTTTCGTAGATTTGTTTATATGTATAGTTGTATGTATGTGATGAGGAAACGAGTAAAAGTTGATTATTCAATGTTTTTTTTCAAACGGTTGGTATAATAAGTTAGCAATTCACATATCACTCCAGATGACTTAGGGGTAAAATAAATTAAACGGTGGGGATATAATGGAAATTAACTCACCTCAAATGTATATTTATGGACGGTTATTTAAAGTGGGCACTCACTTCTACCAATGTGAAGCATACACAAGAAAGGTTAACCACAATTATGAGTGATACATAAAAATAAAAAATAATAAAAAGGGTGTCTATGACGCTTTTGGGGGGACAACATAAGATAGTTCACTAGCCATTAAATGAAAAAATTACATATATAAAATACTTGATTTGTTTTTATAAGCATAGTTGCATGCATGATATGTGGAAAAGATGAAAAAGTTGATTATTCATTGTTTTTTTTAAAGTGTTCGGATAATAAGTTGGCAACTCATATGACACTCAAGATGCCTTTAGGGTAAAATAAATTAAACGGTGAGGGTAGAATGGTGAATCACCCATTTTATATGTATTTATGGAAGGAAGGTTATTACAGCGGCTATTCACTTTTATTAATGTGAAATTTACAAAAAGAATCTAAACCCTAAGGTTAATAATAATTATGAATGTGATATAAAAGTAACTAATACTAATAGTGTATACACTTTGAGAAAGTGATAACATCAACATAAGATAA
>LPNX011103512.1:238855-262171 GCA_001517045.1 Pseudotsuga menziesii
TTCGTGATTATGCAAAGAAGAAATTCGAAGGCCACTTTGATTGAGTGAGTTTATTAATTATTGTTGTTATGGATTTTGTAGTTGCTTTATTATTGTAATTTAGTTGTTTTTTCTTGTTAATAAATTCAATCATTAAGATTTTCTAAAAATAGAATCATTTTTTAAATGCTTGTAAAGAGAAAAATTAGATGAGTAAGACATCTTATATTTTATCATTGAAATAATTATTTTATTTTATTATATTTTGATACTCAATCATTATGTTTATTGGGAATCATTTTTAAAGGTTTCCTAGATCTTTCGATTTAAATGAATATTTGGATTTCTTGAAAGAGTATTTTTAAATGCTTATTTATCTTTGACATAACTTCTCTACGAGTTTGGAATTTACTTATGTAAAAAGGAGAAAAAACGAATTGATAAGGAATCATAGTTGTTGGTTACATCATCTCCCTACTTTCTTTCTTATTACTTGCGAACAAAATTTGATTGATTTGATTCCACCACTAAACATCATGATTGAGTTATTTCTTTAAAATTTATTGTTAAATTTAATTTGATGAAAAAAAATATAATTAAAATATTTTTTTGTTGCAATGCTCTTTGACTTGTTGAGCTAACCTTTGGTTTGAGAAACCACAAGCTAGGTGCATCTAAGTCGTCAAAATCACTCGTGGATTGCACCCGGCCTGGGCCACAACAACCCTTAGCATGGTTGGATTTAGATGCCGCCTCCAAAGAGCAGCGAGTTTTGATCTCGGGCTGCCCTGCAGTATAATTAAAATACTTAACTTTAAGAAGTAATCATTAAAAAAGTTCCTTTAAGAAAACTCTAATGTTCTACCACTAAATTCTATTTCCTAAGTTTTAGCTATATATGTGGTTCTAACATCCACACTAGGTTTGCATTCCAACACTTACATAATCACAATTTTTAGACAAAGTTTAAAATCCAATTTGGATCCTAAGTAATTATCATATTTAATACAAGGGATAATCATTTCAACCATATCTAAAATCATGGTTAGAAGTTGATATGACTATTAGGGTATGTAGGATTGAATGTATATATAATGGGGTAAATGTATATGTAATAGGGATTGGACTACTACATTTAACATTAGATAACCCTTCAAAGTTATATAAAATGTCAATTTATTTACAATCTCCAATTAAACTGAAACTATGAAAAATAATTCACTAAATTTTACATATTATTCCATCAAATAACTAAGAAAGTATAGAACTCGGATATATAAAAAAAAAAGTATAAGGAAATTAGAAGGATATAAAAAGAACTCGTCACTTTAGTTGCATGGTACTGATTCATGAACTTGGCTTTTTTTATGCAACTTTTGTTATGTGTTTTACTTAAAAAAAATATGTTGTTATTAAAAAATATGCGTAGTCCTTCTGGCATGGTAGAGCAACACATAGAACCAATTGACCATGAAAAGAATAAAATAATATCAAGGCTCCTATGAAACATAAATATGATAAAAAAAACAAGATTACAAATTTAAAGTTAGCTTGAAAGTAAAAAAGAAGAGAGCCGGATACAAATGATAATAATAAAGATAAACATATAAAGGGAAAAAAATCATATAATAATGATAAATTATTAATAAAGAAAGAAAGAAAGAAAATAATTGTTTATTAAAGATTAATTTAAAAATTAAAAAGAGAAATGAATATTTATAAAAAATAAGAATAAAAAAGGAAAAAAAAAGATAAAATAGTAAAATAAATTTTAACTAGATTCCAAATTTTATGTCAAAAATAAAAAATAAATAGAAATAAATTTATTTAATAAGGATAAATTAATATTAAATAAATAAAAATTGAAAAAATGAGAAAATTTATCAACTACAAAAAAGAAAAATAATTAACAAAATAAAAAGAACGATAGTATAATATTAACATTATAAGCTAAAAAATCAAAAGACTATAGATGAAGATGAAGATGATGATGGTGGTGGTGGTGGTGGTTAATGTCCACTCAAACCAAACTTTGGTCTATCAAACCGAAAGAAATGCATTATTTAGTTTGTTTTAAAATTGTATTTCTATGCTCAAAGAGCTTAGAGAGAAGCGTCCCAAGCTCACTATAATTTTGATAAGTTAAAAGGATAGGAAGGGCAGAATTACAACAAAGATTATTAAACAGAGATCTAATGTGGGTGTACGCAGGGAATTCTAAGAGGAAGTGTTTTTCATCCTAAATGTTCATATTCTCACAGAGATGGAAGATCCTTTCTACCCACGATGTTTTAGGAATTTCCCAACGACCTGTTTCACTATGAAGTTCATGAGAGTTCGTTCTTATCTTGGCTATATTAATTTTCTTCTTTGAACTAGTTAAAACCGAGATATACTTTTGATCTTCTAGATTAGGGTTGATGCCCTCCATATAATATCTTAATTTTCTTTTATCCTCTAAATCTTTCTCACACCACATTTTCTCCTTAAACTTAGAAGTGACAATATTTTTAAAGTTATTTATATTTTGCAATGCAACATTTTCGTCCATTCCCCAACAGTTTAACCAATCCCTGGTATCTTTATACCAACCTCGTTTGAGCCTTAGGTGGTTTTCGTTGGAATTTAAAGCTAGTTTAGGAAGTCTATGGTCTCCCATGTTATTGATTTTGTGCTTGTACAACAGGAGCCTAGTCATAGCTAGGATCACGATAGGGGAAATACCCACTTCTATAAGGAGAATAGGATAGGGTGTATTGATTTTAATTTTGAGGTTATACGTTATAAAACGCTTCTAGATTTGCTCAATCTTTCTCCAGGATTCTTTAGAGATGCTACAACCCCAAACCTCACACCCATACAAGATAACAGGAGTAACTAAAGTTTCAAAGAGGAGCTTCTTTTTATCCCACATCACAAGGTTTGCTTCTTTACAATTATTTTCAAGACCAAAATAAGCTTTCCACCCTCCATTAATCGTACTCTTAATGCTATAGTTCCAGTTGAGCTTGTAATGAATATCAATTCCTAGGTATTTGTAAGAAGACACTTCCTCCAAGTTGCCATTGTCATACACAAAATTAGCGTAAGTTTCCTTCTTGGATTTGATAATCATAATTTTGTTTTGTCGGTGTTAATAGTCATATCCATGGTAGAGAAAAAATCCTTAAGAATCCTTAGTTGCTTATCAAGATCAGAAGGAGACATTGCTAGAAGAACAATATCATCAACATAGCGAAGAAGGTTGATTACTATTCCGGCTAAGAATAGAACAAACACTTCAAGTAAATTTAAAGAAAACTAATTTTATGAGAAGTGGGAAAAATAAGAAAAAAAACAAACTAAAAAGATCACATAGTCTAAACATAGGATAAGCACAGAGATAGAACAAAACCAAAGAAAAAGAAGAATCCTTCTCCTTTGTTTTTGTTTCATTTTGGTGTTTATCTGATGTAGTGATTATTTGATCCTTTTAGTTTACTTGTGCTCTTTTTTTTTTCTTGTTCTCCTTGTCTTATTCTTGGATGATTTGTTCTCTTTCTTGTGTAGTTATTTTTTTCACCTCTAGTTTTCTAATAGTATTGCTTTCTATTTTATTTTTATTTTTACTTTTACTTGATTTATGTTTCCTCCTCCTTAATTTATTTGTGTTACTCCTTGTGTTATGTCTCTTCCCTTCCTTTCTTGTGTTTATTTTTTTGGTATCGTTTATCTTTTTTATGAGTCAATCTTTTTTCCTTTTAGTTTTTCTCCTTTTAGTTTAAAGTTTATCTATAACATGCAATCTTGTATTTTTTCCTTTCTAATACTTATTTAAAGTTACATTTAACCCTTGAAATCATTTGATTCTTCATGTGAGCCTATTGGTCATGATGATGGGAAATGAATCTCTTGTATGAAACATTGAAATTTTCCAATTGGAAGTAATGATTCCAAAAAAATATCTTATAAGAAAGCTAACTTGTTGATTCGTCATATGAGGTATTAATGACATAGTTAAATGTTCTTGTGTCAATTCCAATTAGAAGTAATGATTCCAAAAGATATAACTTATTGATTCGTCATATGAGGTAATAATGACATTGTTAAATGTGCATGTGGCATTGAATTGATGACAAGGATGATTTTGTTGTATTCAACAATGAATTGTAATATAAAGGTGTGGGATATTTTAAAGATTAAAGTCATGGCACGTCCATAGTGTGTAATAGTATAATATTATGTTTTAATTAAGTACAAATGAATGATATTGTAATGGTGTGTAGGTTATGTTGTAAAGAATTTGGATTTTTATTAAGACTTGTTCATGGTCAAGGGATAAAATCTAAGATGTTAGGTTATACTAATTTCTTATGGGGATTATTGGTCTAAGTCATGCTCCCCACTTATGACACACACTTCAAAGTGGAAATATTTAACTAATATTGGTCATTTTGAGAATTGGTGTGTCAATGATGGTTATTAATCCCAAACTCATGTTTCAATAGCGGGGTTAGGGTCTTAGGACATGGAATTTGTGTATAAGGTCTATTGGTCATGCATGGTGTATTAGAACACCACATAAGTCCTATGTAGGGAATATTTAATCTAACAAGTGATTTATAATCACCATTTTAAGAATTGGAAGACCGTGTTTAACGCCATATTCCATGGTCCATGACCAAAATACAAAGTCTTATGCCATATCATTTGAATCTTGTAAACATGGCCCATGCATGGGGTTCCAAGGCACTACATAGGTTTCACATCATAAAACTTTTACATGTGAGTGGGACATGGTAACCATGTTAGGTTTGGAACACTAATGATGATTCTTGAGCCCATGTTAGGGATACTTTGTAGGATTAATTCCATGGAATCGATCCAAATACCATGGTATTAGGTAAAAATAATTATCTATGAGGATCACAGGCCATATGCAGGGATATGGATCACCACAAAGGCCCTACATAAGGAATCTTTGGCATATGAGAAATATGTGATGAAATATTTTAGGATTGTCACACTATGGATTATTTTCATGATATAATTTATGTTATAGAGTAAAAATATAAATTTTTAGGCCATATCATGTTTTGTTAGGGCTCATCGACCATTTTTGGGGCCACATTCCACTATAAGTTCCTTGTATAAATATTATTTGTCCTTTTCAAGATTCACAATGATAAGGATGGTTATCAATGTCAATACGATGTCTTTGGGTAAATATCAAGGGTGTAAGGCCATATCAATTTTCTATATGGATCATGGAACATGCATAGTGGCCCAAACCACCATATAGGACATCCATGGGGAATCTTTAGCCTACAATTGTGATATGGTGATCATTTTTAGGATTTGTGCATGAGGGATGTGTCCTAGGCTTATTGTTAGTTGTTAGCGAACTAAGACATAACATTTATCTTGTGGTTCTCATGGGAAAAGGGAGGTCCATTTGAACATCACGCATACCTTAAGTAGGGAATAATTTTCCTACAATTTGAATATGGTGGAAAATTAAAGATTTAATGCACCATATACGGTTTTCATGGTCTATGCTATGGTTTAGGGAGAATATATAGGGCCTTAGATCATATCATTTGTATTTGGGGAGGATGTATCATGCATGTGACTCTAGGAAGTTAAAAGGAGCCACAATAGACCCTCAACCCCTAACTAAAATGCTATAATTTTTATAACTATATTTCCTTATGGAATGAGAAATATTACCTTGCATGTGTTATTAAGGAGAGATGGTGGAAAAATAAAACCATGATGACCCTACAAATGATCCATGACCAAAGTTGTGAGGACAAAATCACAGAACTTGTTTACCACCATTATTTATTGTAATAATAGTTCAATTGTGGTAGATGTTAGATGATATTTGTTTTTAGGATTAGGGGTTAGTAATTTATGGGTAGATAAAGTCCCAATTTAAGGTGATAGTATCCTCCCTCTATCTAGTATTGGCATTGTCAATAATTTCAATGCCATAACATATGGATTGGATGACCTAACACACTAACCGTCCACCACCAAATATCCTAGCCCACTTACCCATTAGCCATATTCAAACTCAATTTAAAATAGGTGTCGTGCACCATATGACGTTCGCTTAACCACCGCACAAGCCTTGAATGTGGAAAATTTACCCTATAAATGACATATTGTGACCATTTGATGTATAAGTGCAATAGTTATTATTCTTGGAACTAGGGATTATTTTAAGGAGCCATACTTACTTAAAAGTGTATAAATGTTGGCGGATGTTACCAATTCTTAAAACGCCAACTATAAGATGTTTGGCGATATTTTTCAAAAAATATTTTAATTTCCAAGGATTTTATATCGTTTATATAATAATTTGGCGATTTTTAGGGTGAAAAAATTTTACCCCGTCAAAATTGGGCGAAACAGGGCTTCAAAAAATGTAAAATGGTGAATTGTATTTTGGAGAAAAACCCCTAAAAATAGCCCATGGGCTAAAATTCGCCCCTGAAATTATCCCTTCTTGGAACAACATAAGAGATGCAAAAGAAAAAAAATTGGACACTCTTATAGCTCACAAATATTATAATAAAGATATGAAAATTTAGGAGTTACACACAATAAAATGAATGAAAACCAGAAAATATTTTACCTATAAAATTCCAAACTTCTCAGCATGAGAAAAAAGACCAATATCATTCAACTTATGCACAACCTACTCCATCATTGTTAACACAAAAAAGTGTGCACCTAGCTCTACATGGTATAAACCATATGCATACATCATATTCCTACCATATTTCCCTTACATTTGACGTTCAAAATTGTATTTCCACAAAAATTGTCCAAAACATTAGTATGTATTATGGTTTACCCTCATTCTCGCCCAAAAAAGGCTCAAAAACCCTAAAAAGGGTTCAAAAACCCTAAAAAAGAGAAAGGGTCAGAAAACCCTAGGACATATAAATACATTATGAAGGGCTCTCCAAAATCACTCATATCTCTTTTCCCTCATTTACTTGTGGTTACGTTATGACACCACTCCTCTTAGGTATTCACATACTCCCCTTTCCCATCACTTTCATGCCGTTCCCACGGTGTACGCTGATACATTCTCTATACCCATCTTGGATCCATTCCTTGTTAGACAAATGTCCATGGAGACAACTGGAGAACCAACCCATGGAGCTGCGGAACCGCGTCCGAGGACGGCTACGATGGCCCACTTTACCGAAGAAAAGGTGTGTTTACTATTTTTACTGTTTATTTTCATTATTTTAGTCGATATACATGTTGAAAATGATAAAAAAATATTTGCTTTATGTTACTAATTTAGTTTGTTTTTTTATTTTCCATTAAACTCTTCCTTGCGATCACAACGATCTAAGGTTGGTGCTTCTGCACATAACAGGGGATAAATCCCTTTTATAGTTTTGTTTTTTATAATAATCAACCCATAGTTACCCATATTTTACATTAATTAATCATTTTTGTCTTATTCCTAGATTCCTAGATTCCTCACTATGCTAGTTGGCTTCCACTTGCACCTAGAAGTCAACACATGCTAAAATTGGTTCATGGAGAGCTTTGGAGTCATCCTGGAAACATTTTCAGCAACTCTTCTTTTATTATTGGATTGGAAAAGTGCATTTCTGCTTTTTTCTTAAAGATGCCTTGCTTTACAACAATTTTAAGGGAAAAAGGAAAAGCAGTCTAGGAGTAACTGCCTTGTTTTTTTCCCACATCATCCTCCTTCCTTTTCTAGAACAAAAGAATGGATCTGATCTCTTTCCATCACTTATTAGTTGGCCTATCTTATTTATCCAATTCATGAGCATCTTCTTAGGTTTGGAAAGTGTTTTCTGCACCTATGGGGGATTTGACTAGTTTTAGTAAGCCTTCTTTTTTACCAATTCGAATAGAATCCTTATTCTTTCAAATATCTGATGTAATTGTATATTTGCACAACCTATTACTTGATGATGTTAGATGATGTACACTTAGTCAATACAGGATTTTTTTATGCTTCAATTTCAGTCTCCTTTTGTATGAATTTTGCATGTTTGATTAGCAATTTTGTGAGTGTAATTGTTCTACTACTTGGGTTCAATTTCCACATGGTATCAAATTCTTTGTAGATCAATTTATCTACTTCCATATTGTTATTACAGGTTCGACATCACTGACTAGGAGCGCATTCTACTGATTCAAGGGCATAGTTGTTGAGATATGGACCAATCTCAAAGGATCATCTTGACTCCATTAAATTTCTTCAAATGGAATGCTGAGATGGAGATATTTTTGAGAGCGAAAGGTCTCTATAGGGTTACCATGGAAACTAAGGAAAATCCCAATGTGGTTGCATAGAAAATTAAATGGCACAATAGGAGGGATGAGGCCTATGGTATTTTGTGCTTGAGCATTTCAAGTGACCTCGTCTTTCATCTTGATGCATTGACATCACCAAATGAGGTTTGGGAGAAGATTGAATATATTTTTGGAAAGAAAGATGAGATGAGAAGACATCAACTTGAGAATGAATTGATCTCCTCGAGTCCTAGTAGCTTCAAATCATTGGAACTCTACTTTTCCAAGTTTAAGGCCCTCGTTTTATAGCTAAAACAGTGTGGGATTGAAAAGAAGGAAGAGCAACTAGTCTTTTCAATCCAGTTGCTCTTCCTTTGGCATGAGAGATTTGGCCATCTTAACTATAATTATATTTCTTATTTGAGTTTCAAAGATATGGTCATAGGATTACCAAAGATTAAGTTTTCTAAGGGAGTCTGGCAAGTTTGCATCCTAGGAAAACACCAAGAGCACAAATATGAGAGAGCTAGTCATGAGAGAAACTATGCACCCCTTGAGTTAATCCATGGTGACATTTCAGGTCCATTCCCTCATATGTCCATGATTCAAGACAAATATGCACTCATCTTCATCGATGAATTTTCCAGGTATTGTTGGGTCTACTTCCTAAAGCACAAGTCTGAAGTTTTTTACCTCTTCAAGGTCTTTCGATCCTTGGTTGAGAACTAGTCTGGGAGGAAACTGAAGACTCTCAGATCTGAAAATGGTGGTGAGTATGTCAAGTCTGATTTAATCCATTATTGAAAATATGCAGGTATATATATGCATAATTCTATTCCTTACCCACCACAACAAAATGGTGTTGCTGTGAGAAAGAACAGATCACTCAAGGAGATGGAAAACTGCATGATGGAGGATAAAACCTTGCCACCAAAGTTTTGGGACGAGGCTATAAAATTTTCATCCTATATCCATAACAGGGTGCCACATAATAATATTGATGGTATTACTCCTTTTGAATCTTGGAGTGAGCACAAGCCAGATGTGACCCATTTCGGGATTTCTGGCTCAAAGGCTTGGGCTAGAATTCCAACTAAAAAGAGGAAGGATTTGCAAACCCAAATCCAAGAGTACCTATTTGTTGGGTATTATGAATATTCAAAAGGGTACAAGTTGATAAATGTGATCACTAACAAATATTTCATTGAAATAAGTGTTTAGTTTGAATAAGATCCTTTAGCAGCAGTTGAAGTTGGAGAGTCCTCTTTATCACCACAACCACTAATTGTAAGTGAAGAGATTAATGAGTTTGCTGATTCTGATATGTCTGATAATGATTATTTAATTTTAGATCATAACATTCCTACAAGACCAAAATGGGAAGAAAGGACCATTCATGAATATGGGGAACTAGCTAGGAATCCTAGTGACACTAGGAGGACTAGATCTCAAATTGAGAGTGCCCTTTGTGTGAAAGATCCACTCTTTGCTGAGAAGTTTTATTTGATGGTTGAATATGATCCTAATAAATATGAATATGAATCACATGATCCAATATGGAAAACATCCATGAAGGAATAACAGATGGGAACTAATTTAATGATTATTGTTTTATATGTGGATGACCTATTGATTACAGGTAGTTCAAAGAAAGAGATTGCCTCCTTGAAGGATGCAATGAACCATGCATTTTCCATGACATATTTGGGATTGTTGAGCCAATTCTTGGGTCTCGAAATTCCTCAATACCAACATGGGATCAAAGTTCATGAGTCCAAGTATGCTTCAGATCTTCTCAACAAGTTTGACATGAAATATTGCAAGCCAATAAAGACTTCATTTCTCTCAGGAGTTAAGCTTGAGGAAGTAGGTTCTTCTCCTTTGGTAAATAACATACTATATAGGCAGTTGATTGGGTGTTTGATTTATCTTACATATACTCGAACTGAATTATCTTATGCAGTTAGTGTGGATTTAATATACATGGATCAGCCTCATGAGATCCCTTGGAGAGAAGCCAAGAGGATCCTAAACTTTATTCAGGGAACACGAACTCATGGGATTTTCTATAAAGAAAAATTTGACTTAGAGCTAGTTGGATTTATTGACAGTGATTAGGTAGGTGACAACATAAATCAAAAGTCTACTTCAAGAGATGTGTTCATGCTTGCATATGGAACAATCAACTGGTCAAGTAAGAATCAAAGTGCCATAGAAATATCATCTACAAAGGCATAGTATAGAGGAGTTGTGAATACAGGTACTCAATTTTTGTGGTTACAGGGGATACTTGGAGAATGTGGGATCGAATCGGAGTTTTCCATTGTCATATATTGTGACAATCAAAGCACCATTAAAATATCCACTGATCTAGTTCAAATACAGCGAACCAAGCACATTTAGATCCATATGCACTATATCAAAGAGTTTGTGCATGATGGTACATGCTTGCTCTACTCTATTGAGCATCTTCATAGCAAGTAACAGACACCTTCACCAAGGTTTTTTGTGAGAAGACCTTCGGTAATATTAAACCATTGCTGGGGATTTCTAATCATGTGGTGAAGTATGATTGATAACAATATTTCCAAAATTTTGTTCCCTGTCCATGTTTAAGGGAGGATTTTTCCACTGGGTTTTTGCCTCTTTCCTTGGTTGTATGGACAAACAGTATATAAAGGGTGACTAAGCCTTGTTGCTAGGCCCTATAGTTTTATGATATTTAATCATAAATTTGGGATTAATGGGCTGTGTTAGAATATTCAACCCATAGTTACCCATATTTGACATTAATTAATCATTTTTGTCTTATTCCTAGATTCCTAGATTCCTCACTATGCTAGTTGGCTTCCACTTGCACCTAGAAGTCAACACATGCTAAAACTGGGTCATGGAGCGCTTTGGAATCATCCTGGAAATTTTTATAGCAACTCTAATTTTATTCCTATATTGGAAAAACACAGTTCTACTTTTTTTTGAAAGGTTCCTTGCTTTACAGTAGTATTAAGGCAAAAAGGAAAAGCTAGTCTAGGAGTAATTGTCTTGTTTTTTTCCCACATAATCCCCCTTCCTTTTCTCCAACCAAAAGCATTAATATGATATATTTCCATCACTTATTAGTTTTTCTAACTTATTTATCAAATGCGTGAACATATTCTTATATTTGGAAAGTGTTTTATGCACCTATGGGGGATTTGACTAGTTTTAGTAAGCCTGCTTTTTGACCAATTCGAATAACATCCTTATGATTTCAAATATATGATGTAATTATATATTTGGAAATCCTATTACTTGATGATGTTGGATGATGTACACTTATTCAATACAGGATTGTGTTATGCTCCAATTTTAGTCTCCTTTTGTGTGAATTTTGCATGTTTGATTAGCAATTTTGTGAGTGTAATTGTTCTACTGCTTGGGTTCAATTTCCACATTAGTGAATCCATTGGGTTGATCCATTCATATCCCTTATTTTTTAGGTTTTCTACATTTTTGTCTTTAGTTTCTGCCTTCAGCTGTCACAGATCAGGCCCCCTCGCGGCTGATTCGAACCTTTACTGCAGCAGTGCCTGCCCCCTGGCCCTAGCCGGCTCTTATTTTTCAAAATTTTCTTGTTTGGTCCAATTCACACTTATATGGATGGAAGACGTGACCAAGTATCCCCTTTTATCCTGATAAGCACGACCTAGGTCGTGCCTTTAGCCTCGATAAGTGCAACCTGGCTCAGAAAGCTAGATCACTCCTATCCCAGCTTTCGGAGCAACCCCAATCACCATTGTGACCATGTTCCAAGTGAATAAGTCATGTATTACCCTCTGTTTTGTGTGACTTGACTATTGCCTAGATTTCTACTATCCCTCTATTCTGTGCGACCCAGATTGCGTCTGTTCCTCTAACAAGCGCGACCGATAGTTTTCAGTCTATTTGTGTACCTGTTTCTGACCCCCTTTTTTTTCCCAAAACTGACCTATTTTTATTTCCATATCTGGTATTTTTACAACCCTTTGGTGTATTGGAGATCTCCCCTAGTTAGTTGATGAGTTTCCATAGTTGAGCTCCATAGTCGAAACCCCATGCTTGTTTCCTTAGTTTGATTAATAGTTCCTTATTACTCATTTTTTTCAAGCATAATTTCATTATCGAAAGAATTTTTTATTTTACTACTTTAATGTTTGGTATACAGTTACACACAAACTCACACCATTAAGTGAAGACATTCGGTTCATGACCCTGAGCAGAGCCTTAAAAATTAATTAACTTAATATCATTTGAACCAGGGTATAAACTCCATCTGCTTAGGAAGTCGAACAAACATGAGGTCCATATTCATTCCCAGCCACTAAAGCACAGCAATTCAGCAGGTCATCATAACTTCACCACGCTACTCGTATAGGCTTAGGGGGCACAACCCCTAGTTCTGTTCTTTGAATCATCACCATCAAATCCATCTTTGGCATCACTCACCACCTTCAGAGACATACACGGCCTCTAAGTATGATTCAGATTCCTATCAATCCGAACCGACCTTGTTCACTACCCCATCTAGCCCCATGGCTGGTGCACATCTATATCTCTTCCATGGAGGTATAGTTTGCGGTGGACCTGTGTCCTTTCCACCTGTTATGTCAGTAATTTTTTCTCTCCATTTTGGTTTGTTTTCTTCAATTTTGGTTTGTTTTAGTTTCACCTTCAATCATAGGTTTGATTACTTCTCAGTTTTGGTCTTTTTGGAGAGTCTATTGGTGATTTATTAGTTTTTAATAGTTTTTGAGCACATTTTCTTTAGATTTTATTTGTCTTTTTAATAGTCTTTTTAGATTTTTGAAAGGGATAAAGAAGGTTTATATTCAAAGGTTGAATTAATAAGATGTTAAGAGATCAAGCTAACTTGTTCTTTCAGCCTAATAAAGCTCTAAACCTTCGACAATTTATCAAAAAGCTGTAAAACTGCTAGAAATTGGCACAGGAAACATTCTTGTAGCGCTGGTGGGAAAGTTAATGAAGGAAGCGCTACAAGAAAATCGCGCCTCTCTGTTTTTCAAATTTTTTGCAGTTTTTTCATCATGGGTATCAGCTAAAAGTGATTGATTGTCTTTTTCAAGGTTGTTTAACACGTGTGATGGCAGTTAAACACGTATTTCAGTCGATTTCAGTCACTCAGCCAAGAACGGGTTCATAATTGCTAAAATCGTGGAATTAGTTGGGCAAATCATCAAATCTCGGTTTAAAATCTCCACTCCTCATTCCACATGCGTTTTTATAGGAAAGCCAGTTCGTGCAGAAGAACTAAATCACTTAAAAACTGGATTATGTCCCCGTGAAGGAAGATGGCTCTCGCAGCACTAGCAGAAAAGTTAGGGTTTCGTAATTCAGGCATTTGTGGTTGAAGAAATGACTTGGGGACACCTGTGCACTTGAGAAGAGACTATTGCTGCATCAAAACCAAGCCTTAAGCTCCTGTATTCGAGAAGTTGGTAGGTACCTCATTACAAAATCCTTATAGCTCTAAAGTTTGTTTTTTATGGCTGCGTGGTGAGTTAAAAGAATGTGCTTGGAGGAGAGGATAAATTATGTTGCAGGACAGAATTTTCACCTCTGAAATAGTCACCAGGATCCATTGCAAAGAGTTTGAAGGAACAGAGCAGCCAGGAAGCCTTGAATTCAAAGCATTTAGCCTGTAAAGTTTAGTCATGGATTGAGGGAAGAATGTTTATAATTAATCCTCTCATGTATTTGATACGTTGGTGATGATAATTATTGTTGTAAAGAGCTGACTGAAGGGTCTTTTCTCAAGACCTAATACACTAGAAATTGCAGAAGACAACGTTCAGGAAATTCACAGATTTGCTGGTTATGCACAGAGGCTGTTTTAGTCAATATATTTGAGTGGTTCTTAAAAACTGTGAAAGGGTCATAATGTGTGAAATTTTTGCTGGAGGAACCATGTCCAAATGATTGCAGGACTTATAGGCAGAATGTACCTGAGTTGGTGGCAGTTTGTGGCTTGAAGAAGTTTTTGCGAACACTGGTGTATTTGTCCTTTCTTTTATTGCTGACAGTTCAACTTGATTCGATGAATGTATGGCTGACCTTGTATGAAGTACTGGGAGTGTTAAGGTTTGAAGTGAAGCTGTCTGGATACTTCTAGATGCAGGCATTTGAGTGAGGCCTTAATGTATCATATCCATATCTATTGACAGTTTTCCATTTGCCTTTAAGTATTCTGGACATTACAGTGCCATTGTGAAATGTACAAAACAGTTTGTCATAAGAAAGGAGTTTTTGTTTGAAGACACAGTAGACTGTTTGTACTAAACCCTAAGACCAGGAATTTGATTAGTTCATGTACCCTAACAGTTCGACATTGTGCATAAGGGTGCAGTTTGAAGTTTGAGCAGAGCTATATGGTCCTTATAACAGCTTTCATGAATGTTTAACTTGATCTCATGCTGTATTTATCCATGAACTGAATTATATGGTGGACACAGGTTAAAACTGACACTGCAAGCCTCTACAGGGATACCTAGCAGAGTGAGAAGGTGGTCAAACAACAGCAAGCTAATTTCTAAGCATTTCTGGAACATTAAACTAGATTGTTTTCTATCAGTTGAAGGGAAACTATGGGAAAAAGTGGAAAGATAAACAGAGCTGAACCCTCAGACCTAACTTGGGTCCAAAAACTTCCAGACTGTGCAGAGATGTTTCAGCAGGCAGGGTGGTTGAGCTTTTTCAAGAAAATTGATGGTTTTAATTCTCAGGTTTCTTGCAAGTTTGCCAAAGGACTTAAGGAGGATATGATCATGATGGATGCATTGAGATTTAAGTTAACTGTGGAGTTGATATCAGAAGCTACTGAAATCAAGAATGAGGGAGAACATTGGGTTAAGAAATCTCCTTTTGAATTTGACCCTCAAAGATATTTACTTCCTAATGTCATTCCTAACTGGAGCAAAGGGATCCCCATTCAAAACTTTAGAAAGGAGTGGATTGAGCCTTTAAGAATCCTTCAAAGTTATGTGACTTGTGAAGGAGGGTACTCCTTTGTCTTTAAGTACCACTTCAGATTCCTGCAGCACTTAGTAGGGGTGTCTAAAATGAATTTGCCTTTCTTTTTCCTGAAAAGCCTGCAGAATATGTCAAGCAAAATAAAGGAGCAAGATGATCACACCTCACAGTCACTGTTTCATCATGGCCTTATTAAACTAATTATTACTACAGTGTTACAGCATGAGGGAAGGAATTGGGATTTCTTCTTATTTTGGTCTGACATTCATCCTCAAAAAGAAGACCAACAACCCAAAAGACAAACTGACAAAGGTAAGGTGATGATTAAAAAGCTGGGTCATTCAATCACATCTACCAGCAAGGGTGAGATTAAGGTCAAGAAGGTGACTGAGCAAGTCTCAGAACATGCATAGGGTGACAGTCAGTTCAAAGTGGATTCAGAGTATCCTAAAGCCAAATATTCATTGTTTGCAGATAAGGAGGTACAGCCTGGTTTGACTGTTGCTATGGAGAAAGCTGTTACTTTTGAGCAAGCTGACACTGTTGACATGGAGAAAGCTGCCACTTTTAAAGAAGAATTACAAAATAAACCAAGAAGCCCCCTTACCATCATATCTGAAGATGAAGGGTATCTGTTGGAGGATGAGCAGCAGGTTATCATGACTGAACCAAGTACAGAAGCATTGGAAGATTTACCTACTTCAAGGAGCAAATCAGTAAAACCTAAGAGAAAAAAGAAGAAAAGTGTCACTACAAACAGAAAACTTAGAACCAGGCCTACAAACAAATTGAGGTGGAACATGAAGAAACTCCTCAACCCTAAACTAGATTCCAAGCAAGAAGCAGTGTTAATCAATTCTTCTTCCAGTGAAAGAGCAGAAAGTTTTCAGCAGGACAGTAAAAGCAAAAAGAAGACATCTGTTAAACCTTTTTCTTCTTCTAAACCTGCAGGTACAGAAAAATCACAATTAGCAAATGAAGTATTCCAACCTGCTCCTAAGTTATCAGAGATAATAGTTGAAATAAGAGATAAAATCATCAAACAGCAGGAAGAAGAAAAAGCAAATGCATGGGACTTTGAAAAACAGGGATGGGATGAAGAAGATGAGGCCATACTGAAGCAAGCAGGTATTATAGAAGAAGATGTTGTTCAGGTTGATTATTCAGATCTTTTGATGCAGGAGCCAAATGTACTGGAAAACCCTAGTGAGGAAGAAAGCCTACAAGGAAGAATTCAAATATACAAACAGCAGGTGAAGCAGCTTCAGGAGACCAATGACAATTTGTTCAAGGTCAACAGGGGGCTGGTGGAGGAATTGCAGGATGTACATCAGCATTTTTTACAGTTATCTGAAGTATCTAGAGAGGTGTTGAAAGGAAAAGTAGCTACTGACAGGTACACCATAGAGCTAGAGAAAACTGTGGAGCAGCTGCAACAGGAAAATGAACATTTACAACAAAAGATAACCAAGTTGAAAAAAAAGCATGAAAGAACCAGGAAAAGGTCTCGAAAGCTAGAAGGCATCGATCTCATTCTGGAGGCAGCAAAGGAAATTTGAAGTAGTTTGTAGAGACAGTTTATAGTTAGATGTTATTTAGGATGAATAGTTTGTTTTGGGTTAAGAGTTTACTATTTTTAGCAATTTGTAACTTTTGTAAAAAAAAATTTTGACTTTACCCTCCTTGGTAATTCGAGGAGAGCAGTTAGGAAGTGAAACCTAACTAATTTTGAGAGAAGGTCTATTTAGGAAAGAAAACAAGTCATTGTAAAGGTTCTAATTTTTCTGGAGTATCAGGAGGTCTGTGGGCTATCATACTTTCAGGCTTATTCAAAGATAAGTGTTGTGACTCTCTTGTACATTTACTGATGAAACTATGGATATATGACTCTTTACCCTACTTTTGGTCTGTGTTAGCTTTACTGTGAGTTTGTTTAGCTTCTTAATTGACAATTTCAGTGCTGGTTAATGTTTGTTTTCTAGTAGTGCTTGTTCATTATGGGTAAACTTCAATACAAGCTTTTTGTTAGTTTCTTGTGATATATATACATCTTTATCAGTGATTGTGTTTGATTTAGTTGTTGCTTATCTGATGAATGTATTCCCTATATGCTCTTGATGTTTATGACGAAAACACTTAAAACAAAAACCCTAAACCCTAGTTTGAATTGAGATTTTCTCTTGAGATTGTGTTGGCTTGTTCCCCTAGCCTTAGGAACAATTTCTGGCACAAACACCACCCATCATCATGGGTATCCCTTCTAGCTGGCCCATTTATACTACACACACTGGTGCTGGTACGCTACCCACTAGTAGTGACCCCATGCCATCTACTGCGGTTCCTACCATACCACCTTTTGTAACTGGGGGCAGTGGCCCTTCCACATCCATTCTGACTATTCCTACCATGGGAAGACAACCTCATCCACCCCCACTCATGCATGGGAACTACGTTCCTGCAGCCACCAACACTATTGTTGGTCCTTCCCGAGCCAACCTCGGCTCTATCCTACCTTTTATGGCTAGTATCAACCTTCCAAATTTGGCACGATTAACCAATGACCATATTCGTCACCACCCACAATAGCCTCCTATGCCTACAAATATTCCCTCATACCTCCCTAAGTTTGAGGGCAAGGCGAGAGAGGACCCTCAAAATCACATCATGTCCTTCGACATGTGGTGTTCATCTAACAACATTGTGGATGCCTCCGTTAGATTGAGGTTGTTACAGCACATACTTATGGGTGTTGCAGCCAAGTGCTGCATCAAGTTGTGACATGCTGCTTACCCCGACTTCTCCTCACTTGCTTTGATGTTCCTTCAATACTTTTAGCGACCTGTCTATTATGACAAGGGAGTGGTGATCTTATTATCCTATTGCCAAACAAAAGCTATCCATATCACGGACCATATCCATGAATGGTGACGTCAACGTAGCTTGTGTAATATTCGATTGGACGATAGGATCTTCCTCGACTGGTTCCTCAAAACCTTACTCCCCCCATAGCTAAAGACGTCGCATATGAGTGACCCCAGACAAAGGGGGAAGACATCCTTAAGGATCAAGAGTTTGATTTTATCGATGCCCAGTCCAGTTACTTATATACCATCATACTCGATGCTCCCTGAGCCAGCACCTCTCATCGTGATACGCCACAGGCATCTCATGCTGCTGATGGAGTCATCGGATATATTACCTAGCACCCCCAATTTTATGTGGCCTCTCCCATGATGCCACCACACCCGAGTAATACCCATCGTGTTTCCAAACCTAGTTATGCCCCCGATTACTCATGTGTGATGGATCAATCTAGAGCTAATCCATCTTATGAACCCCTCGGTTACACCCCTTATTACTCACGCATGACAACTTAGTCCGAAGCCACCTCATCCTACACGCCTCCTGCACCAAATCCTCACATTCATGACTCGACTTGTTCGGCAAATTCGTGTTCAGGCCAGACGCCCGAATTTGCAACCCCTCCATCTCCTCCGGTCTATTATGCACCACCTGTGCAACCCACTCCAGCTCTGGCCTTGACTCCTTTGGTTTCTATGGGACAGGTTTATTCTTGGAAAATTCTCCCTAACCAACCCACCCCCAATAACCAACAAGGGAAGGGAAAGAACAAGAGAGGTAGAAACCGAGGCAATAACCAGCCCCAAGGAGACGACCAACAGGCCAACCCTCCAAACAACAATGACGCTGACCCTCCTGCATAGAATCCCCAGCTTCCCAATCAACCTGGAAAGAACCCATAGTTACGGACTAACCATCCATGTGTTATTTGAACACCTATGGTCATTACACTCATCAGTGTCCTCACATGGCTCGCATCCAATGACTTCTCCAAAATGAAAATCAACGTGATCCAAACACGGCTACTCCGGCTCAGCCCAACCCTACCCCACCAAGCCTTCTTCCTATGGTGCTCCAAAACCCCCTACCACACCAAGGAATGGTTGCAAACCAACACTTGGCACCACCTACTCCCACGGCTCTTGTTGCGGCCCCACCTACTAAGGCTGGTATCCATCACCTCATGATGTTATCGTCTGAAGTCAACCTCCAGACTCAACGCAACCAGTATGGCTCCACCACAAAAATCACTGACACATCAGCGGTGTCTACCTCTAACATTTCTGACATGTTTCTCCACTTACTGATACCCCTATGGATGGGGAGGCCAGAGTCCCACAGTTTCCTATGCATCGTATCGCAAACAATGCTACTGCTAGAGATTCCCTCAACTATAAAATAGTTTATGACTTGGCCCAATCTCATACAACCATTTCCTCTTTGGAAGAGCTTAAAACTTTCCCATCATAGCGTAAAGTGTTGTTTCCCGCGCTAGGTGTCGTTGATCCCTCTGATTCTAGGTTGATTGCCTTCGACTTGGATCAAGGAGATCCCAAGATTCCATCTATCGTCGACTTCCAAGTTCCGATCTCAATTCAGAATTTGGTCGTACATCAATGCATTATTGATGAACGGGAATCCACCTGAGTTATGTCAACTTTTGTTTGGCAGAAGCTCGGGTCCCCTACCCTTCAACCTTCCACCACCGCTCTCCATGCATACGATGTCTGCTTTACTCAACCAAAGGGGAATCTCATGAATGCTCATGTTGAATTAGTTGGTAAAACAATGTTGATTGACATTGAGGTTGTCAATGCCCAACTTGATTACAACCTCCTCCTAGGGCATAGCTATATGTATTCCATGTGAACCATGGCATCTACTGTATTTCGACTCTTGATGTTCCCTCATGATGGGAAGATTGTGACCATCGACCAGTTGACATACTATGATACTAAGGGGCCGGTCACTCTGGAACACGTCCTTTTGACTATTGACTCCACCATCGACAGTGTGTCCATTCCATCTTTATCTGTTGTTGGCCCGTGTCTGTTCACCAACACTCCTATGATGGACACCTTTTTGTCCTTACCACCTCAACCTCCGCCGATTGACGTATCGTATTTGTGCACCATCATGTTCGTTACCATTCCAAAAACATCCCAACCTCAGTCGCAACCTTCCAATAGGGAACTATTGGGGTTCATAAGGGAACTATTGGGGTTCGTTCCTGATCCACATGATTCCCTTCCTATTTCCACCATCTGGCATTGTAAGAAATCCTGTCATGGCTACTCTAAACCTACCAAATTTTACGTTGGGAATTCTTGTATGGTACCTTAATCTACCCAACCCATCCTTGACTCCCTAGGTCATGTTGACTCCTGTCCAACCTATTGAGATGGTTTCACACCCACCTCCTGTTCCATCAAAGACTCCTCCTATCTCCAAGCGTGCCCCTCCTCCTCCAAAGAAGGTTGGGGGTAAGGTCGCCAAAGCAATGACTGAACCACCTCTGGCTCCTATTTGTGCTTTATGCGATATCCAAGGCCATCCACCACAAAAATGTCCTGAGTTACCTCTCCTTCACACCCATATGAACACTATAGATGAGGCCGATTGAACTCCAGTGGTCACCATCCCAGATCCATCAATGGTCAAGAACAAGCCATTGCGAAAAAACCATCCTTATTCAGTTTGTGGCTTATATGGTCATTACTCTCACCATTGTCTAGACTTTCCTTGAGGAGATCCACCCTATGGTTTCTTCCTCAGACACAACCAACACCATATACATGATCTCCAGTTCGAATAGTCCTTTCGTTCCATTAGACATAAAGGATCCCTCCGATCTATCTACACATTGTGTTAACAATGATGAGGAAATCCATGAAGCCCTTTTGGATCTAGATTACCCTTGGGATGATATGCACCATCGCTCATTATTTATCCCTGATGAGCCTATTTGATCATCAGATCAGTACTCCGTTGAAGCCAAAGACTTCATCCATGGAAAGGTAGACTGGTTCAAGAACCCCATTCCGGCCCCCGATTCCTTTGAAGAGGGAAATATGGCTAACATTTCACCAACTATCAATGTCAATATATCAACCTACCCTGAGGTAGTTGAATATATTACACTGGGAGTGTCTTGATCCCCTCAAGAAGTTGCTTCATACAAAGCACTTTTCCAGGAGTTCCATGATATTTTTGCTTAGTCCTATACCGAGATGCATGGGCTTGATCCATCTATCGTTGAACATCGTATTGACACATGGCCTGATGTTGCACCCGTACGCCAAAATCAAAGACCTATTCACCCTTCAAAGGTTGCGTCTATCAAAGCCGAGATTGAGAAACTACATAAAGCAGGGTTCATATATCCCATCGCGTATACCACTTAGGTTTCTAATCATGTTCCCGTCTACAAAAAACAAGGTACCATTCACATCTGTAGTGACTTCTGTGACTTGAACTTGACATGTCCTAAAGACAACTTCCCAACTCCATTCATTGACCAGATCATTGATGCATGTGCTAGCCATGAATTTTTTCTTTCATGGATGGTTTTTCCGGTTATAACCAAATTCAAATCCAAAAAGAGGACCAGTACAAGACTTCTTTCACAACCCCTTGGGGCACTTTTGCGTATCAAGTTATGCCATTTGGCCTTAAAAATGTTGGTTCCACTTTCCAACGGGCCATGACGTTCTGCTTCAACAACCTTATCCATATAATTTTGGTCTACCTAGACGACCTCACCGCTCACTCTCGGAAGCGTTCACAGCATCTAGATAACTTACGACAAGACTTATTATGATGTTGCAAATACAACGTCTGCTTGAACCCTCTTAAGTGTGTATTTTATGTCCCGGTTGGGCGTTTAATTGGGTTTATCCACAATTAACCACAGTTATGAGTGATACATAAAAATAACAAATAATAAAAAGAGTGCCTATGACGCTTTGGGAGACAACATAAGATAGTTCACTAGCTATTAAATGAAAAAATTATATATATGAAATACTTGATTTGTTTTTATAAGCATAGTTGCATGCATGACGCTTTGGTGGACAACATAAGATAGTTCACTAGCCATTAAATGACAAAATTATATATATTAAATACTTTATTTGTTTTTATAAGCATAGTTGCATGCATGATATATGGAAAAGATAAAAAGTTGATTATGCAATGTTTTTCTTAAAAGTGTTTGGATAATAAGTTGGCAACTCACATGACCCTTAAGATGCCTTTAGGGTAAAATAAATTAAATGGTGAGGGTAGAATGGTGAATCGTCCATCTTATATGTGTATTTATGGAAGGTTATTATAGTGGTTATTCATTTTTATTAATGTGAAATTTATAAAAAGAATCTAAACCTTAAGGTCAATAATAATTATGAATGCGACATAAAAGTAATTAATAATAACAATAGTGTACATGACACTTTAAGAAAGTGATCACATCAATATAAGACACTTTACTAGTTATTAAGGTCAATACTAATTATCAATACAACATAAAAATAACTAATAATAACTATAGTGCACATGACACTTTGAGAAAGTGCTTTCACATTAACATAAGAAAGTAGAAAATCATTATTTACATTAATGGGTGGTATAAATTATTATGTTTTTTTCAATAGTTGTTTTTTAAGTAATAAATCATGAATAATAAAAATATATATTAAAGTATGATTTGAATTTGGATGAGGAGGTAACTACTCAAATTACATTTAATTAACTTTTGAAAATGCTTTTCAAGACCTCTACAATTTTGAATTTGGATGAGGAGGGTAACATTGTTTTTTAAGACACTCAAGTTACATCCAATTATTTTTTAAAGTGTTTCTTAAATTATACCTCTACAATTTATACTATTATGCAATAATATAAGAATTATTCATTTTAGATAGAAGGGTTTGTTTTGGAAATGGACCATTAAACACTTAAATAAAGCAGATTGATTCACAGCTTGCTTTATCTCATAAATACTTAAATGGTTTTCATATTTCTAAATTTATTCTTAATGATATTTGATGAAGTGGGAAATAAAATGTAATTGAGAATGCTTTGATTCAAAATCAGCATTTACTCATTACTTTAAGTAATGAGATACTTGAGTTTGAAAATTTGGAGGTGATATATATATATATATATATATATATATATATATATATATATATA
>LPNX011103512.1:262217-279748 GCA_001517045.1 Pseudotsuga menziesii
ATAATTAGGGATCATATAAATATATTTCAATAGACATAGTAAACAATTTTACAAGGATAAGAGTTGATAATAGTTAAGGAATAAATAATTTTAGAAAGATAAAAGTTGATAATAGTTAAGGAAAAAACATGTTGGCTACATGTAAGAGGTTTTATAATGTTAGTGATTATGCAAAAAAGAAATTTGAAGGCCACTTTGATTGAGTGGGTTTATTAATTATGGTTGTTATGAATTTAGTAGCTGCTTTATTATTGTTATGAAATTAGTTGTTTTTTCATCTTGATAAATTCAAGGGATTCGTTAAGATTTTTTTTAAATAGAATCAATTTTGAAATGCTTGTAAAGAGAAAAATTAGATGATTAAGACACCTAATATTTTATTAATGAAAGTTATAGAATAATTATTTTATTTTATTTTGATACTCAATTATTATGTTTATTGGGAATCTTTTTAAAGGTTTCCTAGATATTTCGATTTAAATGAATATTTGGATTTTTTGAAAGAGTATTTTTAAATGCTTATTTATCTTTGACCTAACTTCTTTACGAGTTCGGAATTTACTTATGTAAAAAGGAGAAAAAGGAGGATTGATAAGGAATCATAGTGGTTTGTTACATCATCTCCCTACTTTCTTTCTTGTTACCTGCAAACAAAATTTGATTGATTTGATTCCACCACTAAACATCATGATTGAGTTATTTCTTTAAAATTTAATTTAATGAAAATAAATATAATTAAATTTTTTTTTTGCCGCAATGCCCTTTGACTTGCTGGACCACCTTTGGTTTGAGAAACCACAACCCAGAGGCATCTAAGCCGTCAAAATCACCCGGGGATCACACCCGGCCTGGGCCGCAGCAACCCTTAACATGGTTGGATTTAGATGTCGCCTCCAAGGAGCAGCGGGTTTTGATCTCGGGCCGCCTTGTAGTATAATTAAAATACTTAACTTTAAGAAGTAATCATTAAAAAATTTCCATTAAGAAAACTCTAATGTTCTACTACTAAATTCTATTTCCTAAGTTTTAGCTATGTATGTGGTTCTAACATCCACACTAAGTGTGCATTCCAACACTTACATAATCCTATTTTTTTACACAAAGTTTAAAATCTGATTTGGATCCTATGTAATTATCATATTTAATACAAGAGATAATCATTTCAACCATATCTAAAATCATGGTTAAAAGGTGATATGACTCTATTAGGGTATGTATGCTTGAATGTATATTTAATGGGGTAAATGTATATGTCATAGGGATTGGACTAATTATACATTAACATTAGATAACTCTTAAAAGTTATATAAAATATCAATTTATTTACTATCTCCAATTAAACAATTTTGAAACTGTGAAAAATAATTTACTAAATTTTACATATTATTTCATCAAATAACAACGAAAGTATAGAACTCAGATATAAAAAAAAGAAATATAAGGAAATTAGAAGGATTTAAAAAGAACTCGTCACTTTAATTTTGAAAAAATAATTCAAGGAAACATATATGGACTCAAAAAAATATGTATGAATACCTTTGGAGGAAAAACAATTAAATGATGGACCAAAATGGAGAACAACTCACTGCAACATATATATTTAAATAAGGATTGGGTTTTTACAGTGGAAATCAACTGTTGGGGCCACAATTCACTAAATTGGTATATTGATGCAACTTTTGTTATGTGTTCACTACACAACATTTTAAGTATGGAAAATCATTTGCATGTGTCTCTATGTCAGAATGCAATGTGTGGAAGAGACCAACCTAGAATTATTTCAAGTTGGTGGATACATACAATCAAATGTCACATCCAACAAAAGCACATTTTGTGTTTTTCATGAGTTGTAACTCACTCCTTTATGTAGTTGAAGGAAACATGTCCAAATGCTTCTTCGAGGGAAAATCAAATTGTTGAGAAAAAGGGAGAACTGGTAGGACACATGTATTTAGGCACTAGGTTGCATGGTACTGATTCATAAACTTGGCCTTTTTTAATCAACTTTTGTTATGTGTTTTAGTTAAAAAAAATTCTGTTGTTATTAAAAAAATGCGTAGTCCTTCTAGCATGGTAGAGAAAAACATAGAACGGATTGACGATGAGAAGAATAAAATAATAGTAAGGCTCATATGAAACATGAATATGGTCCAAAAAAAAAGATTACTTAAGTTTAAAGTTAGCTTGAAAGTAAAAAAGAAGAGAGACTGATACAAACGATAATAATAAAAATAAACATATGAAGGGAAAAAATGAAATGTTGAACGATTAACTTGAAAGTAAAAAAAAATGATATAATAATCATAAATTATTAAAAAAAATAACTAAAGAAAATAATTATTTATTGAAGATTAATTTAAAAATTAAGAAGAGAAATGAATATTTATAAAAAAAAATAAGATAATAAAAAAAGATAAAATAGTAAAATAAATTTAATTAGATTTCAAATTTTATGTTAAAAATAAAACATAAATAGAAATAAATTTATTTAATAAGGATAAATTAATAATAAAATAAATAAAAATTGAAAATTAAAAAATGAGAAAATTCATCAACTACATAAAAGAAAAATAAATAACAAAATAAAAAAGAAGATAGTAAAATATTCAAACTATAAGCTAAAAAATCAAAAGACTATATAAGAAACACATTAAGTAAATTAAAAAAAACCTAATTTTATGAGAAGTGGGAAAAAATAAGAAAAAAAAACAAACCAAAAAGATCACATAGTTTAAACATAGGATAAGCACAAAGATAGAACAAAACCAAAGAAAAAGGAGCATCCCTCTCCTTTTTTTTTTGGCATTTTGGTGTTTATCTGATGTAGTAATTATTTGATCCTTTTGGTTTACTTGTGCTCTTTTTTTTCTTGTTCTTCTTGGATTATGCTTGGATGATTTGTTCTCTTTCTTGTGTAGTTAATTTTTTCACCTCTAGTTTTCTAATATTATTGATTTCTTTTTTATTTTTTACTTTTACTAGATTTATGTTCCCTCCTCCTTAATTTGTTTGTGTTACTCTTTGTGTTATGTCTATTCTCTTCCTTTCTTGTGTTTATTTTTTTGGTATCGTTGATCTTTTTATGATTCAATCTTTCTTCCTTTTAGTTTGAAGTTTATCTATAAGATGCAATCTTGTGTTTTTTATTTTCTAATCCTTATTTAAAGTTACTTTTTATGCTTGAAATCATTTGATTCTTCATGTGAGATTATTGGTCATGATGATGGGAAATGTTTTTTCCTTTCTAATCCTTATTTAAAGTTACTTTTACCCTTGAAATCATTTGATTCTTCATATGAGATTATTGGTCATGATGATGGAAAATGAATCTCTTGTATGAAACATTGAAATTTCCCAATTGGAAGTAATGATTCCAAAAAATATCTTATAAGAAAGCTAACTTGTTGATTCGTCATATGAGGTATTAATGACATAGTTAATTGGAAGTAATTATTCCAAAAAATATCTTAAAAAGAAAGCTAACTTGCTGATTCGTCATATGAGGTATTAATGACATAGTTAAATGTCTTTGTGTCAATTCCAATTAGAAGTAATGATTCCAAAAAATATAACTTATTGATTTGTCATATAAGGTAATAATGACATTGTTAAATGTGCATGTGTCATTGAATTGATTACAAAGATGATTTTCTTGTATTCAACAATGAATTGTAATATAAAGGTGTGGGATATTTTAAAGATTAAAGGCATGGCATGTCCATAGTGTGTAATGGTATAATATTACGTTTTAATTAAGTACAAATGAATGATATTGTAATGGTGTGTAGGTTATGTTGTAAAGAATTTGGATTTTTCTTAAGACGTGTACATTGTCCAGGGATAAAATCTAAGATGCTAGGTTATAATAATTTTTTCTAGGAATTATTGGTCTAAGTCATAGTTTTCACCTATCACACACGCTTCAAAGTGGAAATTTTAAACTAATATTGGTCATTTAGAGAATTGCTATGCCAATTACGGTTATTAATCCCAAACTCATGGTTCAATAGCGTGGTTAGGGTCTTAGGCCATGGAATTCGTGTATAAGTTCTATCGGTCATGCATAGTATATTAGGACACCACATAAGTCCTATGTAGGGAATATTTAAGCCCACAAGTGATTTATAATCACCATTTTAAGAATTGAAAGACCATTTTTTACACCATATGCCATGGTCCATGACCAAAATACAAATTCTTATGCCATATCATTTGAATCTTGCAATCATGGTCCATGCATGGGGTTCTAAGGAACTACATAGGTTTCACATCATAAATCTTTTCCATGTGAGTGGGACATGGTAACCATTTTAGGTTTGGAACATTAATGATGATTCTTGAGCCGATGTTAGGGATACTTTGTAGGGTTAATTCCGTGGACTCGATCCAAATACCATGGTATTAGGTATAAATAACTCTCTATGAGGATCATAGGCCACTTGTTGGGATCTGGATCGCCACAAAGGCCCTACATAGGAAATCTTTGGCATGTGAGAAATATGTGGTGAATTTTTTTAGGGTTGTCACATTATGGATTATTTTCATGATATAATATATGTTATAGAGTAAAAATATAAAGTTTTAGGCCATATAAGTTTTGTTAGTGCTCATCGACCATTTGTGGGGCCACATTCCACAATAAGTTCCTTGTATAAATAATATTTGTCCTTTTCAAGATTCACAATTATAGGGATGGTTATCAATGTCAATACCATGTCTTTCGGTAAAAGTCAAGAGTGTAAGGCCATATCAATTTTTTATATGGATCATGGAACATGTATAGTGGCCCAAACCACCACATAGGCCATCCATGGAGAATATTTAGCCTACAAGTGTGATATGGTGATCATTTTTAAGATTTGTGCATGAGGGATGTTTTGTAGGCTTAAGGTTAGTTTTTAGGGAATTAAGACATAACATTTGTCTTGTGGTTCTCATGGGAAATGGGGGCTCTATTTAAACATCACACATACCTTAAGTAGGGAATAATTTTCCTACAAGTTGAATATGGTGGCAATTTAAAGATTTAATGCATCATATATGGTTTTCATGGCCTATGATATGGTTTAGGGAGAAAATATAGGGCCTTAGATCATATCATTTGTATTTGGGGAGGATGTATCATGCATGTGACTCTAGGTAGTTAAATGGAGCCACAATAGACCCTCAAACCCTACCTAAAATGCTATAATTTTTATAATTTTATTCCCTTATGGAATGAGAAATATTACCTCTCATGTGTTATTAAGGAGAGATGGTGGAAAAATAAAAGCACGATAACCCTACAAATGATCCATGACCAAAGTTGTGAGGACAAAATCACACAACCTGTTTACCACCATTATTTATTGTAATAATGGTTCAACTGTGGTAGATGTTAGATGATATTTGTTTTTAGGATTTGTTGGTTTATTTGTCAATACTGAGAGGGGGGGTGAATCAGTATTGTTATCTTTTTACTAATTTAACCACTTTTTAAATCTATCATTAAATACACATAACAACAAGAATACACAGAACACAATTTTAACATGGAAGCCCAATAGGGTAAACCACCGATACGTCCTATTACTGTACAATTGTTATTTACAAATAGTTTTTCCTGCTGCTACAGACAAGGATGGTATTACACCCTATTTACCAGCAACTATTGGAACGAGGCTACGACCCCCTGTTTTATCAGCTACTAATGAAAGGATGTTACAACACCCTATTTACTAGCTACCACTCGAAGGAGGCTACGACCCCATGGTTTATCAACTACTACTAAAAGGATGTTTTAACAACCTATTTTGTTAGCTACAACTAACAAGATTCCACTTCACCCTGTTATCTCCTCAAATAAATTAGACAATTTATTTCATGTAGTGATAAGAAGTCAAAAAACAGTTTTGAAAATTTTAAGGCTCATTGTGAGAGCTTTAGGTATGTAATGAAGTCTGAAAGACATTGGAATTTGTTTTTCTTCAAGAAAATCAAAGCTTGGGTTTCAGTGACTTAGGCGAACATTTCAACTGTTCATTAGCCACCGAAAAGCCTAATTTTCGGCAACTTAAACATGAAATTAAGGGCTATTTTAGCCATCAATATCACAGGAAGGTTGAATCAGTCAACACGTCCTTCATACACAGAAACTGTCAGGATGGAAGCGTTATCATCACCCATTAGCCACCGAAAAGACAAGATAGGTAGTGGATTATGATTTGGAAAGAGGTGTTTAAATTATTTTATGAGTTTGATGTGATCTGTCCAATCCCAAATCCTCTTTACCCTACACCTGTCCTATACATTGCGACTTCACCCCTACATCATTTATTGTAGCTCCAGTTCACAGATCACAAGGCTCATCAGCTAATCATAAGCTTTTCAAATCTAAATTTCCAAATGGAACCCTCAAAATTAGGACATTCCCTTAATTCATTCCTCATTCCTTGCGTTTTTTTTTCTCTAAGACAAACCTCCCAATTTCCACGCTGTGTTGTCCTCCCCAAGTTCGAATTTTCAAATTACATGTGCATAGAAATAGTTCAGAAAATGAAGAGAGGAGGACCTGCCCTAAGGAAAGAGCTTGGTGATATCTAATACCTAGAATCACACCCCAAGGTATGTAAACTATTCAAATACGTAGGTTGTTATAGGTTTTGTTAAAAAATTCAAGTATCTCATCAACACGTAGAAAAAGCTTTTGCTCTCACATTTGATGGCAGAAAAGCAGTAATCGACAAGGAAGAATTCCAGGTGGATGAAGCTCTTATAGCTGAAGTGACAGAGCTTCCAAGGACTGGAGAAAATTTGTTTAAGACCAATGTTACAAATAACATGGAATTTAGATCCTACTTGAAACCAGCACAAAAGTATTGTATGGAAGAAGAGAATTCCTACGTCCTATCTCGAGGAGAAAGGGCAGCACCTGTTGAAGTCAATTCTTGTCTACATAACCTGTGAGTGTAGATACAATAGGGTGATGATCTATCATTTTAAATTAATGAATCACTTCACTGGCAGTAGCCCCTTGAATCTACCTTTTTACCTATACAAAATCTTGACTAAGATGGCTCATCAAGTCAGAGCCAAGCCAACCAAAATTGCTACAGCCAGAGGATAAAAAGAGGTCTTCCACTCCCAGAAGTGGAAAGAGGAAGATGAGAGCCATCTCTCAAATTGCAGTTGATCAAACCTCTCCACCTTCTAAGCCTAAGAAGGACAAAAGGAATCTAGATTTCAGTGAGAAGACAGAGAAAGAAGAAGCTTCTTCACAAGACAAGAATGTCCTTAACCCACCATACATTGATTCTGAGGATGAAGAAGAGCAAGGAGTTGACCTAGAAAATCAAGTTGCAGCAGGGCATGAGGATATTCCCTCACCTACACTAAAGGATGATCAAATTCAACAAGTTGCAGAGGATTCATCTAGAAAGCCAAAGGAATCCAGATCTCAGAAGCTCAACCAGCTGCTAAGGTAGGTGTATGAATTAGAAGTTCTTGAAAGGGAAATTAAAAGAAGCAATGAAAGATTAACTAAAAGAAATACTGAATTATGTGACTCTCTTCAAGAACTAAAAAAGAAGTATAGTAAGATCGAAGAAAGAAATCTCAAATTGATGAAGGACAACACTAAGCTCTACAGAAAAATCAAACTGTCAAAATTGCAGACAAAGGATTCAAACCCTCAGTCTCAAGTACATCATAATCTGGAAACCCTTGCAGAGGTAGCCATGAATCTTCATGATCCATGAAGCATTAAGGTAAAACATGATTGTTGCAATTCTGATTAGTTGTTAAAACAGGCTTTTTGGTGGCTTAGGAAAACACTTCAATTGTTCATTAGCCACTGAAAACAGAGCTTTTGGTAGCTAACAGGATCGAATTTTTCCTCTACTAGCCACTGAAAGTGCATACATGGCAGATAGATCTTATTTTTCCTAGATCCAAGACTCTTTGATCCAAATTTTTTGAAGATTATTTATAATGATAGACAAAGACTGAAGGCATCAAGATTAGAGTTCTGTTTCAATTTTCGTCAACAAATATAGAGGTGATAAGGCTTCCTACCTACTTTGGTAAAAGGTGACTTGTCTGCCAAATGGAAATTTTGAATTCTCCTTCAGCTTCTACTGCAATTGTCAAAGATTTCAAAGATCAGGAATATTTTTTGAGATATGGATATTGACCATCAAAATAGGATCTTTTCCTATTTTCTAGCAACTGTTTTTTATTGTCTATTTTTAGCAAATTTGATCCAGTTTTTCAAGATCCAGAATAATTTTGTAAAGGCTATAAAGCCTATGAATTTTGTAGAAGAAAAGGTGTATTTGGAGTTGTAAACTACACTATTGTTGTGATAAAGACACTTTCTATAATATATTCAGTATGCAAGCTTCTTTCATTGTTATTTGTCAGATCTTCTTTTACATTCCTGTTCTATTCTTATGAGTGGAATTCTATTCTTTATCTATGTTTACATAATCTATTGGTGACTGTCATCTTACCATATGATTAGTGAGCAAAGGATCATAAGTAATCATACTAGTTTTATTGTCCCATCATATATATATGGTTGTATGTATGTGTTCTGGTTAATAAAGTCATTTTCTTCATCCATATTTATCTATTACCTATCTGACAGTAGATTTTGAAGGCCTTTTTTTGTATGAGTGTACTTAAGACTGTCTTGAGTATACCATTCAGTGAGTTAGATATTCATTTTGATCCAATATTACCCATCATTGAGAAAATAGTTAAGTTACCAGGCATCTTCGAGCTGCAACCTAGAATAGTTTCCTGGAGTGCCAACACACCCCATTTACCAACTTCTGCTGGAAGGAGGAAACAACCCCCTGTAGGATTGTTGTCTACCCTAGCACCACCCTGCCACCCTAATATGTTTTCGATAATATGCTATATTTATTTTCCCTCCATTGTCTGTCACACCCACTGGTCTCTGTTTCTAATTTTTTGTTGTGGCCCACGAGACCCTTTCTCTCACTCATACTTCTGCGTATAAGTATCTCCATGTTTCCTACTGATGTATTGTTCTGGAAACACACCCTTTCACAAACAGTCCCTTTCAAATATGATAATCACACTTATCATAATTTTGTTTATGAACATTTGATTATTAAAATTAAAACTATATGATACTCTTCCAATAATGGCGTATAATCTCTTCATACTTGCGGGCATCACTTGTAAGGATTGTAGGAAATATTTACTACATGTAAATATCGAACCAAAACATTCATCTACACCCTTTCATTCATTCAGCACCTCAAAATTCATTTCTGCATCTTGACTTAGCGTTTTATGGTGCTTCCTCAATCTCCTTCTCCATAATCAATATAAGTCATTGATCTAATTATGAGACTCTCCGGTCCGTCGATCTAGTATACAAATTTTCTCCTCGAAATCATATTTTTGCACCACAGTTTCCTCATCAACAATTCCTCATCGTTGATCTTCGTCGAGCGTTTTCCTAACCGTTGATCTGACATAAGATGTGGATTGCGGATTGCAAAATGCGAGTTTGTGACTTTTCCAAAATGTATTTTCATGATTTATGTAGTTGTCTTTCTACACCAATCGTTCTGCACCATTGATCTCTTGCGGGATCTTCCATGACCATTGATCTGAGATAAGATGCAGATTGTGGGAGGCAGAAATGTAACATTTCCTCAAATCGTATCTCAACTTTCTACAAGCTCCTTTCTGCATGCTCCTTTATGCAATATCCTTTCCACAATCTTCTTTCTGCAAGATCCTGTCTGCAAACTCCTTTCCACAAACTTATTTCCATAATATCCTTTCTGCAAGCTTCTTTCCACAATTTTTCTTTCGCACCGTCGATCTTTTGCGGAGTCTTTCCTGACCCTCGAACTTTCAGATTGTGGGTTGCGGATTGCAAGTTCATAGAATCTTTAAAAGTTATTTCTGCATTTTTCCTTTCGTACCGTCAATCTCTTTTAGCGGAACTAATATTAGATATCTAATCTTGATCTTTTGCAAAACTTTGGATTTTCCGCCTAACTGTCGGAATTAATCCTTAACCACTAGATCTAGTGTGGGACTAATATAAGCCATCTGATCTTGACTGTTGTGGAACTAATCTTTAATCATCGGATCTCATGCGAGATGCTTCCCAACCGTCGATTTTAGATCGAATGTGGATCTCACCATGACTTTGCGGATTTTCACGATTTCTTTGCGAAAATCCTCTGCGACTATTTCTAACAGTTTTGAAGATTTATATACATAGATAATTTCATCATGTTGTTGATTATAAGGAATTTATAAACACTTTCGTAGATATATTTTCTCTGTTCTTCGATTGTTACATATACTCTATCTCCCATTCATTTCACTCTTCTGCAGTTCCACTCTTCATTTGTCTAACCATATTTGTCATTCATACTGCATCTCTACTTCCACTCAGCCTATGTTCTTTGTTTCATTAACCATTGTTTACATCATACCATTGACATTGTCTTGGAATTATTCAGATCAATCATTCATGTTGTCTTATCATCCATGTACATCTCATCCATTGCATTTGTTATAAATGAACTTTTATGTCATCATCATTAGGACACCATCATATTCCATGTCATCATATGTGTCATGCCACATCCTAAACTATGACATGCCATGCCATCACTACCTTATTCTTTCACTGATTTTGTCTTTCCATCATATCCACTAGTTATTCCTTTGTCATTCGTGAACACCTTTGACATCAATGACAACTATATACTCAACATGATTAAGGGTTAGTACTTTATGGGTAGATAAAGTCCCAAGTTAAGGTGATAGTATCCTCCCTATATCTAGTATTGGAATTGTACATAATTTCAGTGGGATAACATATGGATCGTTGCATGGATTGGATTACCTAATACATTAACCCTTTACCACCAAATATCCTATCCGACTTACCCATTAGCCATATGCAAACTCAATTTAATATCGGTCTCATGCACCATATGCCGTTCGCTTAACCACCGCACAAGCCTTGAATGTGGAAAATTTACCCTATAAATGAGATATTGTGACCATTTATTGGATAAGTGCAATAGTTATTGTTCTTGGTACAACATAAGAGATGCAAAAGAAAAAAAATTAGGACATTCTTATAGCTCATAAAAATTATAATAAAGATATGAAAATTCAGGAGTTACACACAATAAAAAGAATGAAAACCAAAAAATATTTTACCTATAAAATGCCAAACTTCTTAGCATGAGAAAAAAGACAAACCATCATTCAAATTGTGCACAACCTACTCCATCATTGTTAACACAAAAAAGTGTTCACCTAGCTCTACATGGTCTAAACCATATACATACATCATATTCCTACCATATTTCCCATACATTTGACCTTCACAATTGTATTTCCACAAAAATGGTCCAAAACATTATTATTTACTATGGTTTACCCTCACTCTCTCACAAAAAAGGGTCAAAAACCCTAAAAAGGATTCAAAAACCCTAAAAAATAGAAAGGGTCAGAAAACCACACGAAAATACCATGGGTCACCACCTTGGGTCAAAAAACCCTAGGACCATACTATAAATACATTGTGAAGGGCTCTCTAAAAACACTCATATCTTTTTTCCCTCATTTACTTGTGGATAAGTTGTGACACTACTGCTCTCAGGTATTCACATACTCCCCTTTTCCATCACTCCCATGCCATTCTTACGGTGTACGTTGAGACATTATTCGTACCCATCTTGGATCCATTCCCTATTAGAAAACTGTCTGTGGAGACAACTAGAGAACCAACCCGTGGAGCTACGGAACCACTTTCGAGGACGGATATGGTGTCCCACTTTACTGGAGAAAAGGTTTGTTTACTGTTTTTACTATTTATTTGCATTAGTTTAGCTGATATACATGTTGAAAAATGATAAAAAAATATTTTCTTTATGTTACTAATTTAGTTTTTTGTTTTATTTTCCATTTAACTCTTCCTTACGATCACAACAATCTAAGGTTGGTGCTTCTACACGTAACAGGGAAGAAATCCCCATTATAGTTTTATGCAACTCCACTGGTTCAATCCATTCGAATCCCTACATTTGCATGTTTGCTACAAGTTTGTCTTTAGTTTTTTCCTTCAGCCATCACATATCAAGCCCCCTTGTGGTTGATTCAAACCTTTACTATGTCAATGCCTGCCCCCTGGCCCTAGCCATCTCTGCTTTTTCAAAATTTTCTTGTTCGGTTCGAGTCGCACTTATCTGGCCAGAATATGCGACCCAGTCGCCCCTTTTCGCCCGATAAGCATGACATTGGTCGTGCCTTTAGCCTCAATAAGCACGACTTAGATCAAAAATCCAGATCACTCTTGTCCCAGCTTTCGGAGTGATCGCAATCGCTATTGTGACCCTATTACAAGCGAATCAATCTCATCTTGCCCTCTGTTTTGCGTGAATTGGTTGTTTTCTTCCTAGATTGCGACTGTCCCTCTGTTCTGTGTGATCTGTATCGCGTTTGTTCCTCTGGCAGGAACGACCGATAGTTTTCAGTCTGTTTTTGTGCCTATTTCAGACCCCCTATCTGTCCCAAACCCGACATGTTTTTCTTTCCATATCTGATATTTTTACAACCCCTTGGTGTGTTTGAGATCTCCCCTGCTTGGTTGATGAGTTTCCATAGTTGAGCTCTGTAGTCGAAACCCCATGCTTGTTTCCTGAGTTTGATTAACAGTTCCTTATTACTCATTTGTTTCAAACATAATTTCATTATTGGAATATATATATACTACTTTAATGTTTGACATACAGTTGCACACAAATTCACACCATTAAGTGAAAACGATTGGTTCCTCACCCCGATCAAAGCCATAAAAATTAATTAACTTAATATCATTCAGATCAGGGTATAAACCCCATCTGCTTAAATGTGGGAAGTACTTTGGAATAGCCCTAAACCTTGTTGCGAGGAGTACCACAAGAACCCCAAAGCAGCTGGCCATTGAGAGGACCTACCAAGTGAAAAGGGAAATAATCCTTGCCTAATTTATTAGTTCCCACCTGTGAGGTAAACCAAGAGTTGTTATTTGTGGTAAAGTGGTCATCGATTTTACTTGAGCTGTGGAGTGAGGGGTACTGCCCCAATACGCAATCCGTTAGATAGCATTGGTGGCCGAGTGGCTCCCTTGAACTATTAGCAATCCAAACAAACCTGGGGTCCATATTCATTCCCTTTCACTAAAGCACAACAATTCAACATGTCATCATAACTTCACCATGCTACTCGTATAGACTTAGAGCGAACACCCCCAAGTTCATTTCTTTGAACCATCACTGTCAAATCCATCTTGGACGTCACTCACCACCTTCAGAGCCACACACGGCCTCTAAGTCTGATTCACATTCCTATCAATCCGAAACTACCTTGTTCACTGCCCCATCTAGCCCCATGGCTGGTGCGCATCCATATCTCTTCCATGGAGGTATAGTTGGCGGTGGACCTGTTTCCTTGCCACCCATCATCACAGGTATCCCTTCTAGCGGGTCGATTTCCACTTCATCCATTGTTGTTGGTATGCTACCTACTAGTAGTGACCCCACGCCAGCTAGCATAGTTCCTACCATACCACCTTTTATAAATGGGGGTAGTGGCCCTTCCATGTCCATTTCGACTATTCCCACCATGTGAATTCAACCTCATCCACCCCTAGTCAAGCGTGGGAACTATGTTCCTGCAGCCACCGACACCATTGTTGGTCCTTCCCGAGCCAACCTCGGCTCTAGCCTACCTTTCATGGCTAGTCTCAACCTGCCAGATTTGGAATGGTTTACTAATGACCCTATTGATCACCACCCACAATGGCCTCCTATTCCTACAAAGCTGCCCTTAGACATCCCTAAGTTTGATGGAAAGGAGAGAGAGGACCCTCAAGATCACATCATGTCCTTCCACCTGTGGTGTTCATCTAACAACATTGTGAATGACTCTGTTAGATTGAGGTTGTTTTAGTGCACACTTATAGGTGTTGCGACCAAGTGGTACATCGAGTTTCCCCGTGCTACTTACCCCAACTTCTCCTCACTCGCTTCGATGTTCCTTCAATAATTTTAGCTACCCACCCATTATGATGACAGAGTGGAGATCTTATTATCCTATCGCCAGACCAAAGCTACCCATATCACAAACCATATCCATGAATGGCGACGTCGACATAGCTTGTGCAAGATCCAATTGGACGATAGGATCTTCCTTAACTAGTTCCTCAAAACCTTACTCCCCCCATAGCTAAATATGTCATAACCCCAAAATTTTCGAAAAATTTAAAGTTTTTTAATCTACAAAACATTAAAGTTAAACAAATTAACTAACATTAATTAGTTATATGTTAACAGCTTGCTATTGAATTTATCAGTTAACATGTTTAGTTAATGAACATATATTTTTCAGCTTACTGACTTTTGTTTCAATTGTGACCATAAGGTGAACTGTCATGCATATCCTGGCTTACTTAGCTTTTGAGCTAACGCAACAGTTTCCGCTTTTCTTACAGATGTACAGGTAATAAGTTGTGGCGCTGCAATTCGTAATTCTAGAGTATTTGTTATAAGTTCGTCGTAAGCAAAAATGTTTGAAGAAAGAGACAAAACTTTCAACTTAAGTTAAGGTATATTCAACTAATTTCTTGCTAGCAGAAATACATATGGTTCTTACTGATATGTCAATTTCTCTAGTCTATTACAGTTGTAATTTATGTACAATAATTTTGTCAATTCCTTAAGAATCACAGTAGAGAAACAGAGTTATAAAATATATAATAAGTATGTAAACATATACAAGAAAATCGAGTTAAGTGAAGACTGATAAAAGACTTCTTTTATTACTGCAGGGTTTTTGGCCTATTTAAATATTTTCTGCCATGTCTTCACTTGTTACTGAGGTTATCACCTGAAGTAAAACCATCGTCTTTCATGGTAATTTATTACTTCCTTAATCTTATGTACCTTGTACTACAATTATTACTTTAATATTGGTAAATGACTCATTCAAGAGATAAGTAGAAAGAAAATAACCCAGCTTCCTACTATCATACTTCCTTTATAAGTTTTTAAACTATGCTAGGCAATTTAAAGGAAAATAAATAGCTTATAACACTAGTGTCATTGACTAGTCTTATTACAATTATCAAGCCTTGAGCTTGGATTTAAATTAAAAGACTATCCGCTTCAGTACCATTTATACACTATTGAAGAGTTAATACTTCGATATAAAAGATGGTCTCAAGGTTAGGGACAATTTCATACTATGACCCTAAGATTTTATAGCTTACCTTATTCAAAACCAAGGTCTTTATGCTAAAACTCTTTTTACTTGGTAAGGGACTTAAAACATCTTGCTTCATAAGGAAAAGTTTAAAATAACTTTAGTGCCTAGGGTTCACTTCATAAATTGTAAAATATAATACTATAAACTACCCTCCAAATAAGCATAAACTATAAAAAACAAGGTTAAGATTTTTATCGAATACATCCCAAACATCGAGCTCATGATTATATAATAACATTTCACCCTTTACTTATGATTTTCATGGTTTTACATAAGAGTGAAGAGTAATGAAACCATCATTTGCATACAGCGTAGGTTATGGTCCTCGCTCCACGACTTTGGAAAACATTACTCAACGAACGATTTGAAAATCATTCCTCCTTCGCGACGTTGGTTGACTATACGATGAAACCCACTCTTGGTGAAATATTAAAATACTGTCGTGGAAACACTCCAGCCATGCATCGTGTGGATATAAGCGTTGTGAGTTAACCCTAAACTCTTATTTTCTCCGTGCCTCTCGGCGCTGGTAGCTCTGCAACGGTGTTGAGCATTCCTGCGTGGTCTTTACTCCGTGTAGACTCCTCCTTATCGTTCCTGGTCGCAGCCTGCTCCCTTCATTGTATGCTGGATTGTAGTCCTTCGCTTCTCCATTACTGCTTCTTTATCAGTCTGAGCCGAACCCTTGCAAATGTTTTTCCTTCCTCCGGTTTTCGTGTGTTGAATCCACAGTCTTAATCTCTGTACACAGTCGAGAGATAAAACTTCCTTTGCCTCCTTACAGGTATTACCTACTTGTTCTGTGAGCTGTGACACAGGAGACGGCGCTCGTGCCTCTTCCATTATATAGGTAAAGATTTACATTACAGTTTATTGTTAAACTTTTTACAACTTAGACTTTCTTGGATACGGCATTCTTATGCAGGTTTCAATCTTTGCATTTACAGGCTTCTTCAATTTCAAGGCGTGGCCGAAGGTAGAAGACTGGGACAAGCAGGCTTCACTCATGGTAAGCCTGGTTATGCCATGGCCAGTCCCCTTATGGTTTTCAGTTGGAAAATTTTTAAGGGTTGACTTAAAAAGTCTGAAACCCTTGCTGCTTCGTTTCGGCATTAAGACTGTTGGTTTTTAAAAATGATTAGGTGAAACCCTTCACATGATGTGAGGGTGTTTACGGCTTAGGCTGCAGTTGTAAATATCAGTTTGCTTTATACTTTTAATGCTGTAAAGAAAAACTTATGCTGTAAGCATGTTTGCGAAGAGGTTAAGACCTCGGCTCTTTGCTTTGACTGTACTCTTATTGGTTTAGGGTTTTTCACCCAAGGATTTATAATATAAATAATTTACTGTTTATTTTTCTGTATACTTAGATATGTTTTACTGTATCTAGTTTTTAAATTTAACTTATGAATAGTAAGAAGATAGATACAGGCATTGTGATGGCCTTACTCTGTAAATTTATAAAGCGGCCGTATGTAAATCATCGTCTTTAATTTATAATTATTATTTCACTGCATATACAGGTGTTTATAGGGTTAAACCCTAATTACCGTTTAAGAGATTATTACTGTTTTTGTTTCCTAATTTATTACTACGTAAGAAATAAATAAAAATAAAGGCTTAGAACAGCCTTATAGTATTATTTTATAATACGGCTGCAAGTAATTTGTTATCTTATATTTATAATTATTTACTATTTGCAAAGCTGGATAATGTAGGGTTAAACTCTAACTTTTACAGTTTGAGAAAAATACCATTTCTTATTTTGATACTAAAATATAATAATACTATTTCTATCGTATCTGAAGGTAAATAAATGATTATTACCTATCGCTTAAGCTCGTTGTACGAGTAGTTCTGTTATTTACCTTTATTTTAATTATGTAACTGAATTGTTTATTTTAAGTAAGAATTCTTTTATAAAGTTATTGTGAGATTAAAACCCTGAATTATAATATAGTTTGTTTATTATGATAATATTTGTTAAGTAATATAAATATATATAGTTCATACCCTTAACCATATATGTTCTTATATTTGATGTTTAATTATTTAACTAAATAATCTTGAAGAAGACTAGTGACCTGTAAATCAGGGTATTGTTAACTCCAATTTGTAATATAAATAATATTTATTACTTCTTAAGTTGATATTAGATACATAATATTATTATTAGTAATTACTACTACCAAACAATAATCTTATTTTAAGTGGAGTAATAGATCTCCATCTAT
>LPNX011103512.1:279922-307562 GCA_001517045.1 Pseudotsuga menziesii
TACTACTTCTCAACACCGAGATACTGTGTTGGAGTACGATCTGGTGATCCCATATGTGGAAAAACACAGTAACTAATCACAGATTTAACTACTGATATTCTAAGATACTAACTTTTACTGAAACTACTAACTCCTCTGACATATAAAAGAAACATAACATACATCCATTCATATTCAGTAAACTGAAAGAAAACAATTGACAGAACCTGTTTTAGGCTGTGGACAACAACAGCAATGGGAGGTCGTTCCTCCCTACCAATTCCTGGAGAGCGCTCAGACAGCGACTTCTCAGGACCCCCGCTTGCTCTGGTCTCCCTGGATGGAACTAGGTGCAGCAATGTCAGATACCAGTCCTCAAACTCAGTATGAATACAGAACTTATCAGCAAGTCCTCCCAGCTAAAAGCTGTAAATAAAATCAAGTTACTGCATCAATCCACTCAGAACACTTCCTCATTGTTTTTCCCTCTTTCCTCAATGAAATTCCTGAATAACATTCACCTGAATGAATTCTCTCTGGAATAAAATATGAGCAGCCTGAGCTCTCTTCATTGAGTACTTTTAAAAGATTGCCTAGGTCTTTGTTGGGTTGACTGTCATTTAATGAGCTTCCTGCTCTGATTCCACTTTCTTGGGGAATCATGACCCCAAATATAGGGAAGTTTCCACCTGCAACTTTGGAAGTGTTTGAGGATGCTGCCACTTATCCTTTTGCCTTTCCACCTAGTTCCATCCACCAGTTTGACCAGTAAGCTCTTTTAACAACTCTCCCATGCTGTTGTCTCCATAATTGATTTATTAATAATAAAATATTCTGAATTAAACTCCATTACTGTTGACTCTGCTGAGTCATCAATCCCTACTTAGGATTAAGTTTAACATAATGTCTCAGAAATATAATAAAAAAAATTACATAATTTTACAAAATTGGGGTATGTGACATACACACCCCCTTAAAATGTAACATCGTCCTCGATGTTACTTATTCTTCTTCCTCAGGAACCTCCTGGAACAGATTCAGGTATGCTTCCCGCATCTTACTTTCCAGTTCCCAAGTAGCTTCTTCAGGACTAAGGTGCTTCCATTGCACCTTCAGCTGTCCAATTGTGCGGTTCCGCAGAGTAATTTCCCTCCTCCCGAGGATACAGTCCGGTTCCACCAGAACTTCCCCTTCTGGTTCTACCTATACAACGTTCCAATCAATCACATGAGTAGCATAATGAACATACTTTTTCAGAACAAAAATATGTAAAACATTGTGCACTTTTAAATTAGGTGGTAACGCTAGCTGATATGCAACTTGACCAACTTTAGATAAAATTTCAAACGGACCACAGTAACATGGCGCTAATTTTTCACAACTCCCTAGTCTTAGGGAGATTTTCTTTGGTCTTACCTTTATGAACACGTGCTCACCCACCTGGAACTCTTTAGGAGTTCTTTTTAAATCTGCCTGGCTCTTTTTCCGATCTTGAGCAACCTTCAAGTTCTCCTGCACTTGTTTTACAATCTGTTCCATTTCTTTTAATAATTCGGGTCCCAACACTAATCTATCTACTGGATTATTCCAGGAGATAGGAGTGTTACATTTACGCCCATACAGAATTTCAAAAGGGCTGAACTTAGCTAATGATTGATAGTTGTTATTGTATGCAAATTCTGCTAAATGCAAGTAATCCTCCCACTTACCCGGTTGATCCTTGACGTACATTCTTAACAGATCTTCCAACACCTGGTTAACTCTTTCAATCTGTCCATCCATCTGAGGATGGAAAGAGGTGCTAAAATTTAGTGTGGTGTTTAATCCTTTAAACAAGGATTTCCAGAAATTCCCTGTGAATTTAGGATCCCTGTCTGAAATAATAACCTTCGGTACACCATGTAATCAAAAAAAATTCTTTAAGAAAATGTCTGCTATATTTGCAGCTTTGTAGGTGGTCTTAACAGGAATAAAATGTGCTGCTTTACTTAATTTATCTACTACCACCATGATTGAATCATTCTGATTTTGATTTCTGGGTAATCCAGTAATGAAATCTAAGCTGATTATTTCCCACTTCTAACTAGGAATAGGCAAAGGTTGCAGTAACCCAGCTGGATGTTGATGTTCTGTCTTCACTTGTTGACAGTCCAAACACCTAGCTATATACTCAGCTACTTCAGATTTCATATTAGGCCAGAAATAATCTTTTCTTAACATGGTGACACTTTTCTGGTAGCCTGGATGCCCTGAATAAGGGATTTTATGCACTTCATCCAGAATCAACAATTTAACTTTAGACACATTTGGAACATATAGTCTGTCCTTAAACAATAAAAATCCATCTTTATTTAGACTATAACCCTTAATTAAACTTTCTGTGGGTTCTTCTTTAGCTGTAGCTTGTAATTTTTGATAAATTTCATCCAATTTTATCGCTTCAGTCAGCTGTTCATTTAAATCAGAGTTGTAAGTACTGATTGCTGTTGTAAAATTTAGCTTTGCATTTCTGCTCAAAGCATTAGCTACTTTATTTTCTTTTCCTTTTATGTGTTGAATTTCGAAATCGTATTCACTTAGGAAGGCTAACCATCTTGCTTGCCTTGCATTTAAGTTGGGCTGATCTAAAAGGTATTTTAGAGCCTTATTATCAGTCATTAGAGTAAACTTTCTGCCTATTAAGTGGTGTCGCCACATTTTTAAGGCATGAATAATAGCAGCCAGCTCTAAATCATACGTGGCATAATTCTTTTCATGGATCTTTAGTTTTCTGGACTCATAGGCAATGACATGCCCATCCTGAGTCAGCACTCCGCCTAGACCGTCATTACAAGCATTGGTGCAAACCACGAAATCCTTATTAGGATCTGTTATTCTTAGAATAGGCGCAGTTGTTAATAAAGTTTTTAGTTTCTTAAAGCTTTCTTCGCATTTTAAGTTCCAATCGAATTTCTTGCCTTTCTTTTGCAAGGAAGTGATTGGGTTAGCTATCTTTGAAAAACCTTCTATGAATCTCCGGTAATTCCCATGAAAGACCTAACATCTGTTATGTCTTTTGGTACTGGCCATTCTTCAATTGCTCTGATCTTTTCAGGATCAACTGAAATCCCGTCCTTAGTCACCACGTGACCTAAGTATTGGATTTCATCCCTGAAGAAATCACACTTACTGAACTTTGCAAAGAGCTGTTGCTCTCCCAATTCTTGTAATACTATCCGTAAATGTTCCTTATGTTCCTCTTCATTTTTAGAATAGATTAAGATGTCATCAATGAATACGACAACAAATTTGTCCAAATATTTATGCATTATGTTATTCATTAGACACATAAAGACGGCTGGGGCATTAGTAAGCCCGAATGGCATTACGACAAATTCGTAATGTCCATACCTAGTTCTGAAAGCTGTCTTGAAAATGTCCTCTTCTTTAATTCTCACCTGATGATAGCCTGATCTCAGGTCTATCTTAGAGAACACCGTAGCTCCACGCAACTAATCAAATAAATCATCTATGCGGGGCAACGGATATCTGTTTTTAATTGTCATTTTATTTAGTTGACGGTAATCTATGCAAAGTCGCATAGTTCTGTCTTTCTTTTTAACAAAGATTACTGGTGCTCCCCAAGGAGACACACTAGGACGAATATATTTCTTATCGATTAATTCCTTTAACTGTGATTTTAATTCGTTAAGTTCCAGAATATTCATACGGTACGGAGCCTTCGAGCTAGGTACAGCACCTGGTACCAGCTCTATCGTGAAATCCAGTTCCCTCCTGGGAGGTAATCCTGGAATTTCCTCCAGAAAAACATCAATAAATTCATTTAACACAGGAATATCCTCTATTTTTATTTTATCTTTTTTCAGATTTACTCGCCTCATCTGTAATAGTTACAGCATAGGCTTTACACCCTTTCCTGACTGCTCTTTTGAGCTGTAAGGTAGAAATCTGCATGATTACAGTTTTCCTAGGAATACCTTTAACTATTACAGGCTGTTCATTATTATTTACACACGTAAACATTTTATCAAAACAGTTTAAAACTACCCTGTGTTGTTCTAACCAGTCCATACCAATAAGTATGTCATACGAGCCAAGTGGCAAAACATTTAATTTAACAGTAGTTTTAAAATCATTCATATCTAAAACACATTCCTTAACATAACAATTTACCTTCCTTTTTGCCCCTGTGGCTAGTTGAACTAGCCAAGAGCTATCAAACTTTTCAACAGTCAGATTACACTTTTCTACTATCTGTGGTGAAATATAACTTAGGCTAGCACCTGGATCTATCAAAATAGTTACATGAGTTTTGTTAACCATACCTTCTAATTCCACCATGGAAGTTTGGTAATCAGCTTGGCGGTTCTCCAACGCTGCATTGATTCGGGGCATAGTCCTTACAAAGTCTCCAACAGTCATTTCATCTTGTATTGTATGAATATTGTTGTTTGGCTTCTTTCAATTTGGGCAAACTGAAGCATAGTGTGGGCCATTGCACTCCCAACACTTAACAGGTTCCTTCCTTTCGAAATTCTTAGTAAAATTTCCATGATTGTTAGAAACCTCCTTGCTGCCCTTGAAGTTATTGGAGTTATTTGAAGCACCATTTTTGCTTCCCTAAAAGTTCTTACCATTAGAATGGTTTCTGTTCTTGTTGTTATTGAAATTTTTCTGGGGTATAAACTCCTTTTTCTTGAATTCAGACTGATTACCATTCTTTTTAGCCTTCCAATTAGCTATTCCTTCTTTCTTTTTGTTTTGTTCAAAACAGAAATTAGCTTTTCGCATGGCTTCTTCCAGAGTTTTGGGGTTATCATATTCGATTCTGTCTTTTATATGGTATGGCAGGCAGCTGAGAAACCGTTGTACTTTAGGTTTCTCATCAACTAAATACGGCACATACCTTAACAGACTTAAGAACTTGCTGTTTAAGTCTTTCATAGTCATGGACCCAAGCTTTAACTCATAAAACTCCTTGGCCCTTTCTTCATAGTATTGTTCAGACAGAAACTTCTTCTTGAAGTACCTTTTAAAAGTACTCCAATTGACCTCTTTTTCTTTGATCCCCTTAACCCTCTTCAAATCTTGCCACCATATATCTGCCTTTCCAGAAAGGTTATAGATGGCCATTCTCTCCTTTAGCTAATTTGAATAATTATAAATCTGAAAATATTTTCTCATCCCGGATAACCAGGATTCTGCCTCTTCTCCTTTTTCAGTTTCTCCATTGAAAGTTGGGGGTTTTATTTTCTTGAACTCCCCAGAAATCTCTTCATAAGGCCTGTACTTTTTCTTCCTTTTATACAGCTCAGCCTCACTACTGTCACTAGTAGTGTAATAACTCTGTTGTTCCTTACTTCTTTCAGATGATGAACTACTATCAGGTTTATCTAGTTTCATCTTTTTGGACCCTTTTTAATGGCTAGCTTCTTCAGATTCAGACCTTCTGTTTCTCCCTTCAGTCTGAAATTTCTCTATCAGAATTTGGTTTAACTCCTCTTGAGTTTTCAGAATCCATTCATTATCCTTCTTGACTGATTCTATTTCAGTCTTTAAATTATTTATGGTTTGCATCAACTCTGAGGAGTGAGCAGTTACCTCCTCAATCACAGGTTCTCTGGACATTTGTCTGGTCTCAATGTTTGAAGATTCCTCCTCAGCATATTCTCCTAAGTTCTCCATACCTGCCTGTTAGATTTAGGAAAAGTAATTTTCTGCCTTTCACATAAAACAAAATACAGGTTAGTATATTATTTTTACTGTTCTGCGGAAAGTAATTGGGCCACATCAAGGCCTAGTGTTTGAACCTGGCTCTGATACCACATGTCATAACCCCAAAAAATTTGAAAAATTTAAAATTTTTTAATCTACAAAACATTAAAGTTAAACAGATTAACTAACATTAATTAGTTATATGTTAACAGCTTGCTATTGAATTTATCAGTTAGCATGTTTAGTTAATGAACATATATTTTTCAGCTTACTGACTTTTGTTTCAATTGAGACCATAAGGTGAACTGTCATGCATATCCTGGCTTACTTAGCTTTCGAGCTAACGCAACGGTTTCCGCTTTTCTTACAGATGTACAGGTAAGAATTTGTGGCGCTGCAATTCGTAATTCTAGAGTATTAATTACAAGTTCGTCGTAAGCAAAAAGGTTTGAAGAAAGAGACAAAACTTTCAACTTAAGTTAAGGTATATTCAACTAATTTCTTGCTAGCAGAAATACATATGGTTCTTACTGATATGTCAATTTCTCTAGTCTATTACAGTTGTAATTTATGTACAATAATTTTGTCAATTCCTTAAGAATCACAGTAGAGAAACAGAGTTATAAAATATATAATAAGTATGTAAACATATACAAGCAAATCGAGTTAAGTGAAGACTGATAAAAGACTTCTTTTATTACTGCAGGGTTTTTGGCCTATTTAAATATTTTCTGCCATGTCTTCACCTGTTACTGAGGTTATCACCTGAAGTAAAACCATTGTCTTTCATGGTAATTTATTACTTCCTTAATCTTATGTACCTTGTACTACAATTATTACTTTAATATTGGTAAATGACTCATTCAAGAGATAATTAGAAAGAAAATAACCCAGCTTCCTACTATCATACTTCCTTTATAAGTTTTTAAACTATGCTAGGCAATTTAAAGGAAAATAAATAGCTTATAACACTAGTGTCATTGACTAGTCTTATTACAATTATCAAGCCTTGAGCTTGGATTTAAATTAAAAGACTATCCGCTTCAGTACCATTTATACACTATTGAATAGTTAATACTTCGATATAAAAGATGGTCTCAAGGTTAGGGACAATTTCATACTATGACCCTAAGATTTTATAGCTTACCTTATTCAAAACCAAGGTCTTTATGCTAAAACTCTTTTTACTTGGTAAGGGACTTAAAAAATCTTGCTTCATAAGGAAAATTTTAAAATAACTTTAGTGCCTAGGGTTCACTTCATAAATTGTAAAATATAATACTATAAACTACCCTCCAAATAAGCATAAACTATAAAAAACAAGGTTAAGATTTTTATCGAATACATCCCAAACATCGAGCTCATGATTCTATAATAACATTTCACCGTTTACTTATGATTTTCATGGTTTGACATAAGAGTGAAGAGTAATGAAACCATCATTTGCATGCAGCGTAGGTTATGGTCCTCGCTCCACGACTTTGGAAAACATTACTCAACAAATGATTTGAAAATCATTCCTCCTTCACGACGTTGGTTGACTATACGATGAAACCCACTCTTGGTGAAATATTAAAACACTATCATGGCAACACTCCAGCCATGCATTGTGTGGATATAAGCGTTGTGAGTTAACCCTAAACTCTTATTTTCTCCATGCCTCTCGGCGCTGGTTGCTCTGCAACGGTGTTGAGCATTCCTGCGTGGTCTTTACTCCGTGTAGACTCCTCCTTGTCGTTCATGGTCGCAGCCTGCTCCCTTCATTATATGCTGGAGTGTAGTCCTTCGCTTCTCCATTACTGCTTCTTTATCAGTCTGAGCCGAACCCTTGCGAATGTTTTGCCTTCCTCCGGTTTTCATGTGTTGAATCCACAGTCTTAATCTCTGTACACAGTCAAGAGATAAAACTTCCTTTTCCTCCTTACAGGTATTACCTACCTGTTCTGTGAGCTGTGACACAGGAGACGACGCTCGTGCCTCTTCCACTATATAGGTAAAGATTTACATTACAGTTTATTGTTAAACTTTTTACAACTTAGACTTTCTTGGATACGGCATTCTTATGCAGGGTTCGATCTTTGCATTTGCAGGCTTCTTCAATTTCAAGGCGCGGCCGAAGGTAGAAGACTGGGACAAGTAGGCTTCACTCATGGTAATCCTGGTTATGCCATGGTCGGTCCCCTTATGGTTTTCAGTTGGAAAATTTTTAAGGGTTGACTTAAAAAGTCTGAAACCCTTGCTGCTTCGTTTCGGCATTAAGACTGGTGGTTTTTAAAAATTATTAGGTGAAACCCTTCACATGATGTGAGGGTGTTTACGGCTTAGGCCGCAGTTGTAAATATCAGTTTGCTTTTATACTTTTAATGCTGTAAAGAAAAACTTATGCTGTAAGCCTTTTTGCGAAGAGGTTAAGACCTCGGCTCTTTGCTTTGACTGTACTCTTATTGGTTTAGGGTTTTTCACCCAAGGGTTTATAATATAAATAATTTACTGTTTATTTTTCTGTATACTTTGATCTATTTTACTGTATACAGTTTTTAAATTTAACTTATGAATAGTAAGAAGATAGATACAGGCATTGTGATGGCCTTACTCTGTAAATTTATAAAGCGGCCGTATGTAAATCATCGTCTTTAATTTATAATTATTATTTCACTGCATATACAGGTGTTTATAGGGTTAAACCCTAATTACCGTTTAAGAGATTATTACTGTTTGTGTTTCTTAATTTATTACTGCGTAAGAAATAAATAAAAATAAAGGCTTAGAATAGCCTTATAGTATTATTTTATAATATGGCTGCAAGTAATTTGTTATCTTATATTTATAATTATTTACTATTTGCAAAGCTGGATAATGTAGGGTTAAACTCTAACTTTTACAGTTTGAGCACAATACCATTTCTTATTTTGATACTAAAATATAATAATACTATTTCTATCGTATCTGAAGGTAAATAAATGATTATTGCCTATTGCTTAAGCTCGTTGTACGAGCAGTTCTGTTATTTACCTTTATTTTAATTATGTAACTGAATTGTTTATTTTAAGTAAGAATTCTTTTATAAAGTTATTGTCAGATTAAAACCCTGAATTATAATATAGTTTGTTTATTATGATAATCTTTGTTAAGTAATATAAATATATATAGTTCATACCCTTAACCATATATGTTCTTATATTTGATGTTTAATTATTTAACTAAATAATCTTGGAGAAGACTAGTAACCTATAAATCAGGGTATTGTTAACTCCAATTTGTAATATAAATAATATTTATTACTTCTTAAGTTGATATTAGATACATAATATTATTATTAGTAATAACTACTACCAAACAATAATCTTATTTTAAGTGCAGTAATAGATCTCCATCTATGTAACCTTGTTTATTTTTATAACATGTTCGAATAATATTTATTATTTGATTCCTTTATAGTTTAAACTATTCTATCTATGTTCTGCTGAAATTAATTTATTTTCCTTAGTTATAAAGTTCTTATGTATCTACTGTAAGTACAAACATTAACTTATTTCTATTCAAAATAACAGAATGAGAACTCTGTGACCTGTTCGAACCTAGTTTAAAATAAAAGAAATTAATTAATAAAGAAAGGAAAACAAATTAACCATTTATAACCACCAGTCTGGAATAGTTGACAGAATATTTACATTACATAACTGGTTCTTGTTTGAGTTTATTTTTAGTAATGAATTTATTCGAAAACATGAAATGGAACTGTAAAGTAAACAGTAAGAAATTCTAGTCTAACTTTTTAATATCTATTCTTACTGAAGAATCTAATGGAAACAACAATACAGTACTAGGAATAGTTTTTAAGACTGTAGGAAAATAACTTATGAATTTATGAAAACATTTATAGTAACTGCAAATAAACTAGGAAACTCGGTTCAAAAGAGTACTACTTCTCAACACCGAGATACTGTGCTGGAGTACGATCTGGTGATCCCAGATGTGGAAAAACACAGTAACTAATCACAGATTTAACTACTGATATTCTAAGATACTAACTTTTACTGAAGCTACTAACTCTTCTGACATATAAAAGAAACATAACATACATCCATTCATATTCAGTAAACTGAAAGAAAATAATTGACAGAACCTATTTTAGGCTTTGGACAACAACAGCAATGGGAGGCCGTTCCTCCCTACCAATTCCTAGAGAGCGCTCAGACAGCGACTTCTCAGGACCCCCGAGCTTGCTCTGGTCTCCCTGGCTGGAACTAGGTGTAGCAATGTCAGATACCATCCCTCAAACTCAGTATGAATACAAAACTTATCAGCAAGTCCTCCCAGCTAAAAGCTGTAAATAAAATCAAGTTACTGCAGCAATCCACTCAGAACACTTCCTCACTGTTTTTCCCTCTTTCCTCAATGAAATTCCTGAATAACATTCACCTGAATGAATTCTCTCTAGAATAAAATCTGAGCAGCCTGAGCTCTCTTCATTGAGTACTTTTAAAAGATTGCCTAGGTCTTTGTTGGGTTAACTGTCATTTAATGAGCCACCTTCTCTGATTCCACTTTCTTGGGGAATCATGAGCCCAAATATAGGGAAGTTGCCACCTGCAACTTAGGAAGTGTTCGAGGATGCTGCCACTTGTCCTTTTGCCTTTCCACCTAGTTCCATCCACCAGTTTGACCAGTAACCTCTTTTAACAGCTCTCCCATGCTGTTGTCTCCATAATTTATTTATTAATAATAAAATATTCTGAATTACACTCCATTACTGTTGACTCTGCTGAGTCATCAATCCCTACTTAGGATTAAGTTTAACATAATGTATCAGAAATATAATAAAACAAATTACATAATTTTACAAAATTGGGGTATGTGACAAAATACATCGCATCTGAGCGACCCCAGACAAAGGAGGAATTCATCCTTGCCTAGTCTGGTTACTTATATACTGTCATACCCGATGCTCCCCGAGCCAACACTTCTCATTGTGATACATAGGGGGAATCTCACACTGCTAATGGAGACATCGGTTCTATTACCTAGCACCCCTAGTTTTATGCGTCCTCTCCCTTGATGCCACCACACCCGGGTAACACTCATCATGTTTCCCAACATAGTTATGCCCCTGATTACTCACATGTGATGGCTCAAACTGGATCTAATCCATCTAATGCTCCCTTGGTTATTCCCCTAATTACTCACGCATGAAGGCTCAATTTGAAGCCACCTCATCTTGCACACCTCCCACACCAACTCCTCATGTTCATGGATCGACTTGTTTGGCACATTCATGTTCTGGCCAGATGGTCAGATTTGTAGTCCCTCCAGCTCCTTTGGTCTATTATGCACCACCTGTGCAACCCAGTCTAGCTCTGGCCCTGACTTCTCCAGTTTATATGGGATAGGTTTATGCTCAGCAAAATATCCCTAACCAACCCGCCCCCAATAACCAAGAAGGCAAGGGAAATAACAAGAGAGGTAGAAATCGAGGAAATAACCAGCCCCAAGGATGCGTCCAACAGGCCAACCCTCCAAACAAAAATGGTGCTGACCCTCCTACATAGAATCCGCGACGTCTCAATTGACCTGGAAATAACCCACTGTTACGAACTAACCATTCGTGTGATATTTGTAACACCTACGGTCATTACACTCATTAGTGTCCTCACATGTCTTGTGTCCAACGACTTCTCCAAAATGACAATCAACGTGATCCAAATGTGGCTACTCTGGCTCAACCCAACCCTACGCCACCATGCCTTCTGCCTATGGTGCTTCAAAACCCCCTACCACACCAAGGAATGTTTGCATCCCAACCCTTAGCCCCACCCACTCTCACAGCTCCTGTTGTGGCCCCACCTGAGGTTGGTGTCCATCACCTTATGATGTTGTCATCCAAAGTCAACCTCCAAAATCAATGCAACCAATATGGCTCCACCATAGAAATCGTTGACCCATCAGTGGCGTCTACCTCTACCAGTTCTGACATGTCTCTACACTTACCGATATCCCCACGGATGGGACGGCCAGATTCCCATGGTTTCCTATGCGTCGTGTCGCAAAAAATGCTACTGCCAAAGCTGCCCTCAACTACAACATATTTGATGACTTGGACCAATCTCCTACAGCCATGTCCGCTTTGGAAGTGCTTAAAACTTTCCCATCACAGTGTAAAGTGGTGTTTCCCATGCTACGTGTCATTGATCCCTTTGATTCCAGGTTCATCACCTTCGACTTAGATTAAGGAGATCCCGAGATGTCATTTACCATCGCCTTCCAAGTTCCAGTCTCAATTCAGAATTTGGTTTTACAACGATGCATTCTTGATGAAGGGGCACCACCTACATTATGTCAACATTCGTTTGGCAGAAGCTTGGGTTCCCTACCATTCAACCTTCCACCACCGCTCTCCACGCCTACGATGGTCGCTCTACTCAACCACAAGGGATTCTCATGAATGTTCCTGTTGAATTAGCCGATAAAACAATGTTGATCTAAATTCAGGTTACACCCAACTTGATTACAACCTCCTCATAAGGAGTGGCTATATGTATTCTATGCGAGCCATGGCCTCTACTGTCTTTCGACTCTTGATTTTCCCTCATGATGGGAAGATCATTACCATCGACTAGTTGACATACTATGATCATAAGGGGCCGATCACGTTGGAACACATCCTTCTGACTATCAACTCCACCATCGATAGCGTGTCCATTCCATCTTTATCTACTATTGGTCTGGGCCTGTTCTCCAACACTCTTATGACAAACACATTTTTGTCCTTACCACCTCCAGCTTCGCCAACTGATGTATTGAATTTGTGCACCATCACATTCGGTACCATTCTGACCACATCGCAACCTTAGTCGCAACCCTAACCACAGTCATCAGGGAACTATTGGGGTTTGTTCCTCATCCACACAATTCCCTTCCTGTTTCCACCATATGGCAACATGAGAAAGCCTTTCATGGCTACTCTAAATCTACCAAAGTTTACGTTGGGAATTCCTATATGGTACCTCGATCCACCCACCCCACCCCTGACTCCCTAGGTTGTGTTGAATCCCATACAACCTATTGAGACAGTGTCACACCCACTTCCTGGTCCATCAAAGACTCCTCCCATCTCTAAGTGTGCCCCTCCTCCTGCAAAGAAGGCTGGGAACAAGGCCGTGAAAGCAATGACTGAACCATGTACGTCTCCTATTTGTGGTTTGTGCGATATCCAAGGCCATGCAACACAAAACTGTCTTGAGTTTCCTCTCCTTTGCACCCATATGAACACTATAGATGAGGCTGATGAGTTTCTAGTGTTACCATCCCAGATCCATCAGTGGTTAAGAAAATTTCTTGAGAAACAACCATCCTTGTGAAATTTATGGCTTGTATGGTCATTACTCTCACCATTGTCTAGATTTTCCTGAGTATCGGTCACTTCTTGGCGACCTTCGAAACAATCCCACAAGTCTAAAATTATTGTCCTTGAGGAGATCCACCCTCTTTTTTCTTCCTCGGATACAACCAACACCATATACATGATCTCCAGTTCCAATAGTCCTTTTGTTCCCTCAGACATACAGGATCCCTCTGATCTATCTACGCATTGTTTTAACAATGATGAGGAAATCCTTGAAGCTCTTTCAACTCCTGAGTACCCTTGGGATGATATGCACTATCGCTCATTATTTATCCATGATGAACCTATTTCATCATCAGATCAGTACTCCGTTGAAGCCAAAGACTTCATCCATGGAAAGGTAGACTGGTTCAAGAACCCCATTCCGGCCCCTGACGCCTTTGAAGAGGGGAATATGGCTAACATTTCGCCAACTATCAAGGTAAATATATCAACCAACCCTGAGGTACTTGAATATATTACATTTGGAGCATCTTGCTCCCCTAAAAACTTGCTTCATACAAATAACTTTTTAAGGAGTTCCATGATATTTTCACTTGGTCCTATACCGAGATTCCTGGGCTTGATTCATCTATCGTCAAACATCGACACATGGCTTGATGTTGCTCCTGCACCAAAAGAAAAGACCTATTAACCCTTCAAAGGCTCCTATTTTCAAAGCCGAGATCAAGAAACTGTGTAAAGTAGGTTTCATATACCCCATCGCATATACCACTTGGGTTTCTAATCATGTTCCCGTCAACAAAAAACAAGGCACCATTCGCATTTGTTGTGACTTCTGTGAATTGAACTTGGCATGTCCCAAAGACAACTTTCCAACTCCGTTCATTGACTAGATCATTGATGCGTGTGCCAGCCATGAAGTATATTATTTCATGGATGGTTTTTCCAGTTATAACTAAATTCAAATCCAGAAAGAGGACCAGTACAATACTTCTTTCACAACCCCCTGGGGCACGTTTGCATATCGAGTTATGCCATTTGTCCTTAAAAATGTTGGATCCACTTTCCAGCAGGTCATGACGTTCTGATTCCATGACCTTATCCATATCATTTTGGTCTACCTAGATGACCTCATTACTCACTCTCGGAAGCATTCATGGCATCTAGATGACTTAAGACAATTTTTCTTACAATGTCAAAAATACAACATCCACTTGAACCCTCTCAAGTGTGTGTTTTTTGTCCTAGCTAGGAATATACTCGGGTTTGTCATGTCTCATAAAGGGATTGCGGTTGATCCTCTGAAGGTTCAAGCCATTTTGAATCTTCCATCCCCATGTACTTTGCGTCAACTGCAGAGTCTCCAAGTCAAGGCCAAATTCCTTCGTTGGAAGTTTTATGCTTGAAGTCACACACCATGAGGACACCGTTCTTGTCACAAGTCTCACAGTTTGTTTCCTTGGTTTCTCCAGATGGATCCTACCTTGAATCACTACGTTGGTTTCGTTGATGGAGAGAATAGATGGTCTCCTAATCTTGCCTCAGCTGCGTGGGTCATTTATTCCCTGTCACATTAGTTGATCCATATCAATGGAATGTGTGTTGGCATTGCTACCAACAACCAGGCTGAGTACAACAGTGTCGCTGGTCTCCCGACCGCTGCCATCCACTTGGGTATCCGTCACCTTGATGTCTTCCTAGAATCCCAACGGCTTGTCTCCCAGTTGAATAACTGCTATCTGGTACGCGATCCTTGTCTCTTTATAAAGTTAATGTGCCGCTTATAAATTTGGTTAGACATTTTGAATCCATTACATTCATGCATGTTCCTAGAAATCTCAATAGTGTAGCAGACCAAATGGCTAATGACGTTCTAGAGTGGCACATCAATCCCTGCATATAGGAAATAACATTGCATCATGCATCATCATATATTCATGCAGACATGAAAAGGTTCATCCATGTGCATATATATATCATCATGTCATAATGTTCAGTACAAAACGATAAAGCTCCACAAGATTTCTCGGCTGAGCATACATATAGTACAAAAATACTAGTGCACCACTGCACTAGGGGAAACATCACTAGATGCTAGTCAGAGTAATAGTCCTCCTCATGGTACTCTGGGTCCCTGTCTTCCTCGGTGTCCTCCTCATCAGAGTCCTCCTCCTCCTCCATTGGAACATCATCATGTGCCACTGCTCTGACATACTCAGCAGCGACCGCATTCCTCCTCATTAAGCGGATCCACTCTGGAGGAGCATGGTAGCATGCGGTGATCAGATCGTCATCAGGGTACTACCAGCCTTTGTTAGTGACACCATCCAGTAACTGCTCTATATCGAGTTGAAGTGAGTCTAAACTACTCCGGCGCCTCTTGTTCCCATGAGCGGGTGGATCTAACCCCTCCACTCTACCCCTCTACCTTTGATAGCCTGCTTGAGGGAATGGACCAATGTCTACACATACACATAGTATGTCATCAGTATCTTTCAGACACATAAACTGGCTACCACTAATTTAGTCAACTATATATGAATGCAACCACATAAAGCATCATATATATGTACCATCATATCCCTGGGCTTGTCTTGGAGGTCGAGGCATGTCAGGATCTCCCCCATAGTCCTTCCCTGCATACATGTAGTCCTCTATAAGTACTAATAGTTGTTTCCACTACGTAAAAATATCCCAAGTAAATAACTGACCCACTAGGCCACCTCCCTCTATGATCATCATCTCGCTCCACCTTCTCATGCGAGGCTCGCGAGGTCCTCCCTCCCACACCACCAGGTGCGGTCATAGCATCGGTAGTCGCTCAAAAAAGAATGAGCACAAGAACAAGGGGAAACAAAAACCCCCTCCCACTGTCTTGGCATGGTTCAACGCATGCCAAACCTATGTCAAGTACATCTGGTCCCACCCAAAGTAGGTCCCCCTCATCACACGCTCCACAATATGGAGCTTCTCACTTGAGATCTTGTGAGGTACCGATCACCCCAGTATCTGCAGCACCATCTCTACCACAGCCCGAATCACAAGACTCTCGATGTCACACACCAGTATGTACGACGATTGAACCATAGAAGAGGCATAGAAATGCCTCTCATAGAGGTTGTCCAGTGACACCCCGTGTGTGAGCTTCATCGTAGTGTCACCAGTCACACCTAGCATAAAAAGCCCAGTCAGAAAATAGATATCGAGGAGCATGATCTTGATCCGCTCCTATTGGATGATAAAACACTCGGCATCTGGGTCCCATAAGCTCACCAGCTTGTCTAATAACAACTTGGTTGAACACATGAGCGGGATCTAGAAGTACTTAAGTATCCCACACCAGGCATGCGTGTCCACCATTGCCCCATATCTTGTATACCTGCTCTCGTAGGGTACCAATCTCTCGCTCTCACCATGTCACCTGTGGAATCTTGCACACACAAACAGTCCCTGTCAGGTCCATTCATCCTAGGCTAATTCACACCTGTTCATCCTTTTTTGCGTGATCCAAGTTGCTTAAAATCCCCAAACAGGAGCGACGGGGTCGCTCATACCTGCTGAACAGGTACGACCTAGGTCACGCCTGTCTCACCGAAAGGTGTGACCAGGTCACTTCAATCAGCTCGATATGAGCGACCCGAGTCACGTATTTTCCCTCGAAAATCACGACCCAACCCCACGAGCCCTTTAAACTCGGCATAAGCCCCAGGATGAGCAAAATCACAATCTAAACTATTGAAAAAGATGGGTTCGACGAGAGGTGTTACCTGCAAGTCACAGATCAAAAAACTGTTGGTCGAAATGAAATAAATCAATGGTTGAGCTCTGGGGTCCTCCACTCCAACTCAGTACTAAACAGTAACAATGACACATGTCATGTGGCTCCCTTGTTTTTAAGCCTCCATTGGGTCTAGTTTTCTTTCGTGTGCCACAGATTCATTCAGAGTCCATTTGAGACGTTGTTCGCACCACCGGGTTTGGTTTTATGTCCTTTGTCTTTTGAAGACAAAACCATTTACCATAAGTCACCTCAATTTGCATGCCATCATGTGAATTTCCCTTTGTATGTATTTTGATGTTCACGAGCCATCTGCTTCATCCATACTACACAGTTGGCCATATTTTACCACCATCCATCATCCCGCAAGGGGGCCCCATCAGTGTTCTGCATTTATTCCTCTCATCCATGTTGACAACCTAAGCTCTTTCCATATACCAAACAATTCCCCCTTTCTTGATTGACCATTGCGAAGATTTTGTTAAGATCTTTTCCGACTCCTAAAAGAATGGAAAGATTGTTGAGCACGCTTGCTTCCTTTCATGCTCGTTAAATTATTTGAAGGGAGTATGTGTGGCCTCATTTATTTCCTTTTTCAGACCACCTAGACTATGATAAGAAAAGGACCACCCTAGCATCTTCCAACTAGGAACGTTTCCCTTTGTATCCTTTTATGCTTTCTTGGACATTGGGACTGTACTTTACGAAAAAGCTCATTGTAGGTTGTTGTTATGCTCTTTTCTAGCCTTCTCACCAAGAAAATATTGCTGGGCAAAGTTGGTTTCGTTAATGCTCGTAAAATTATTTGAACGACCATCCAGTCAATATAGGTTTAACCTTTTTCAGCTTGGTTGGACTACCAAAGGTAAAGAATTATTCCTTCCCCAAAGGTTGGGAGAGCTCTCCTTTGTATACTTTTATCTTTTTTAGGGATTAGGAGACTATTTACGAAAAAATACCACATTGGAGTCTTCTTCCTATTTTCAGACTCTTTAAAAATGAAAACACCATCAAGCATTTACTTTCTCGGGCTCACTAAAAATCCACGAGATCGTGTCATATTGAGCTTACTTCTATCCCTTCTTCGTGCTCCTTAACATATGAAGAAGGCCCAAATGGTGTCTTTGGGCGCCACCACATATGATATCACAGTTTGATAGCTTTCCCCCATTGGGTCTCCTTTATTCAAAGTATTCTGCGAGGAGTCTTCCTTGAATCCCCCGGATACCACTAGTCTGATTACACCCCTCAGTATTTCCCATTTGCAGTTATTTTCTCGGTATCACAGATATGATCCCTCTCCCATGAGTCAATTTCATTTGCTTCCAGGTCAACCCTGCCGTCATACTCTAAACAAAGGAATTTTGAGGCCCCTGTAATCCCCTGCCGCTGTTCCCCCATCCAGTGTGTCAGTCCCTAAATTGTTCCACATCTTTGGTTATCCCCCTCGTGCTTCTTGTCAAGGAAACATCATTGCCTTGATTAGTTGCAGGTCTCCCTTTGTCGACGTCAACACATCTATTCCAGAGGATAGACCCAGAGGTCCCTGTATCATGGTTCCATCTACCCGATTGATGAGTTCCTTAGACCACTTGAGAGGAGGAATTAGTGCCTCTCGGGATGGTTGCGTCTCACGTGCTCGAATTCAGCTACATCATTGCACCGTTAATATTCATACATGGTATTGGTCCGTTCATTATTTGGTTAAAGACCCTGGTTTTCACCTGACTCTAGCACATTGGTGATTCTACTATGGGACCCATGCAATTTCTTGTCCCTTGCGATTTCCAGGATGCATTGGCGACAGTGTTCGGAAGCCCCCAGTGTTGTGCTTCCATGTATCTCCAGTACATGATGTTGCATATTGTACAACAAAGATTCTGACTCTCAGTCATTGAGTCCATATATATGTACACCTCCAGATTCAGCAGAGCATTGGTTGTGATGATATTGCATTTCATGAGAATGTCATTGTTCCTATGTATCAGTTCTTTGTATCAGCATTGTATTCAACCTCCCATTGAGGCCACCATTATGTATCATCGTTTGTATATGTATTGATCGACTCCCATGTTTTGAGCCTTGATCCCATTATTTATTCTTTTGACATTGTTACAAGCATGGGTATGCCCACCTCGTCCATAAACATGTCACACATTTTATGTATCTCAACCATTTTTGAGAACCCATAATAATAATAAAAAAACAAAAGCCACTATAGTTCGAACGAGGAAGCTCCACTTCTCCGCGGGTCTCTCCATTGTTGTCACCATTATTCCCATTATCCTATGGTGCCTATCAGCCATACGATGAGCTCCTGCCCTCACACATTAGGGGGCAATCTGTTAACACAAAAAAAGTGTCCAGCTAGCTCTACATGGTCTAAACCATATGCATACATCATATTCTTACCATATTTCCCTTACGTTTGACCTTCACAATTGTATGTCCACAAAAAATGGTTCAAAACATTATTATTTACTATGGTTTACCCTCACTCTCTCCCAAAAAAGGGTCGAAAACCCTAAAAAAGAGAAAGTGTCAGAAAACCACAAGAAAATACCATGGGTCACCATGGTAAAAAAACCCTAGGACCATACTATAAATACATTGTGAAGGGCTCCCCGAAAACACTCATATCTATTTTCCCTCATTTGCTTGTGGATACGTTGTGACACCTCTGCTGTCAGGTATTCACATACTCCCCTTTGCCATCACTCCCATGCCATTCCCACGGTGTATATTGAGACATTCTATGTACCCATCTTGGATTCATTCCCCGTCTGACGACTGTCCGTGGAGACAACTAGAGAACCAACCCATGAAGCTGCAGGACCACTTCTGAGGATGGCTACGGTGGCCCACTTTACTGGAGAAGATGTGTGTTTACTGTTTATTTGCATTAGTTTAGCCGATATACATGTTGAAAAACGATAAAAAAAAATATTTTCTTTATGTTACTAATTTAGTTTGTTGTTTTATTTTCCATTGAACTCTTCCTTACGATCACAACGATCTAAAGTTGATACTCCTGCACGTAACAAGGGAAAAATCCCCATTACAATCATCACTTACTCAAATCCCACTTATCCAACCCACCAGTATCCCTTTTCAATTAAAACTCTAAGCTTATAAAAAAAATTCAAACCTTGGATCATTCACAACTATGATCCTCTTTTTATATTTGCGAAAATCTATTAATATTTTATCTATGTAGATAGAATTCGGTAAAAATAATAATTAAAATTCACGGAGGTGAATCATAGGTATAGTGTCAAAATTTCAAAAAGTGATTAAGTAAAATCTCCCTGCCCCTTTTCTCTTATCAAATAAAATGAAATTTGATTTTGGTCACTATTACAGTGATCAATGAAAAGCATGTGACAATCAATCACTATGTAACATGTAAATATGGATGCCATGCCTACTTTATCACTGGATAATTTAGTGGTTATTGTTGCTAAACATGTATTTATATTTATGCACGTTTATACTCATCCAATGAATGCACGCACATGCATATATAAAATGGCTTAGATAAAATGCATACGGCTAATTGTAGGTTGAAAATTGAGGATGATAGACTCATTATTAACTTTTATGAGAGTTGTTTTATGTTCTAAATATAAATACATAAATTTTATCACGGTATTTGGGCTTATGGAGGTTCTAACCATGTTTGAGATTTTTTCTCAAGATAATTTATTGAGAAAGGTAAAGATGAAGTGTTAGTGTCGTATTGACCATGTTTCTTTGAGAGTGGCTTTTCTCTCACATAGATTTAATAATTAAAAATAGTGGTTTTCTTTATGTTTTTGAAAAAGGATTTTGGTTGGAAAATTATAGTATTTTTTTTAAGAAATAAAGTAAAGTATTAAAATAAAATAAAATAAGATTATGCATGAGTGTTACTATGTCATATCAATATGGTTTATCAAGAATGATGATATAAGTCTGCTATGATCAGACTTAGTTTATTTCATGATTAAGTGAACATTATGATCAGATGATGTATGAACATTAGATTTGGAATGTGGATTTGTGCTTTTTGAGGCAAATATTGTAACTGACAACTTTTTTGTTGTAATTTGTAAAATGGACTATGAGGGCCATCTACTAAATGTGAATAAAGTATTTACGATTTTTTTCTTTGGAAAAAAAAATCAATATGGTTTATTTATAGTGAATATTATGATTATGATGAAGATATCCATTGTGAAAAGATGTGCGAAGTTATTGATATGCGTAACTAGCTTGCAACATAGAACCTTGTGTAGTTATTCAAGAAAGCGTACATTTTGGTGGTTTCTATTTGTAGAATAAATATTCTACAAATATTTATTATGATAATTTTCAGAATCATCATGTTGATTTGGATATATCAATGTTTTAGGTAGAGGATTTGTTGTCTAAGATTAATATAATTATAAGAAAAATTAAAGTATGTAACAAGTATAAAATAAAATATTAATTAAATTAGTTAATTATTATATGAAAATGTGTAATTTCATTTTACACGCTTAAAGTCTATAAAGGTGAGCTTCATTTGTAATTGTTATCATCATCTAATATATATTATCTTTTTTATCATTTAAAATGAAATTCGGGTTCGACTATTAACCGACCAACCAGATACGGTTGCTCCAAGTGGTATCAGAGCCATCGGCTCCGTGGCACCTTCCGCAACTCGACTCCACCACCATTTCACCACACATTCTGCTCCATGTTCCCCACCATTCTTCTGCAATCCCCATCCTTCTTCCCTTCGTTGTCCAACAGTCTCTGCGCGTCCACCCTCGTCATCCTTCTCACCTGCCACACTCCCCATCCTTCTTTCCTTCGTCGTCCAGCTGTCTCTACGCGTCCACCCTCACCGTCCTTCTCACCTGTGCACTCCCCATCCTTCTTCCGCTGCCCTCCGTCATCGCTCCTCCACCATAAACACCTTAACACAGAACTTGAGCACCATGATGAAGAACCATAATATATTAATCAAGATGTTACAAAAGCTCATACCTAGTCCAGACCAAGTCAACAATCAAGACATGTTATATGCCTCATTTCATGTTTCCACCCAATAAACACTCGCAAAGAATCAAGAAGATTTGCAAAAAGAAATAAAGATTAACAATGCGACGCTTAAACAAGAAATAGAAACAAAAATAGGTTCATATATGGAGGCACGATTAAACAACAAAATAGAAGCTATCAGTAAGATAGTAGAGAATAAAAAAGTTAAAAATCACTACCAACAATGAAGCAGTTCAAATATGTCACTTGTATCGTCCAGTAGGTCTAAGTCCCCATTAAACCGTAAAGCAAAAGGCAATCAATATTGTCCTTACAAAGTGTACCCACCTAAGGAAAAAATAGAGTTGTCGAAATTCAATGGGAGTGAAGACCAATGCGTTGCTTGGCTAAACAAAGAAGAAGAATACTTCGACATTTACAATATTCAATCTGACGAGGAGAAGAATACTTCGACATTTACATTTATGGTTATGTTGCTTATTTCATTTTTGCAATATCAGAAACTTTTTGGTGAACCCTAAATATATTTTATCTTGCAGCTACCTGATACGTATGCCTTAGGCTTTGGCTATGGCGGCTTTGAATCTCTGTCATATGCTCATTGTGATATAGTGTATGCGTGTTAAACGTTTGTATGGAGATAATGTTTTGGGTGCAGAGAGCCACAAAGTTCCAAAGATTACAATAGTATTAAGTTATTGTTAATTAAATTTTATGTGTAACTATTTTTCAATCTATATTTAGGACCATTAGCTACAATTATTGTTTTATCTGTTCTATTTTTCTTATTATGTATCTTCGAGACAATATGTGTAAATTAAATCCATTAATTAAATTGTTCCATTTACAATTATGTGCAATTTTTTTTTAATTGCAAAATTCTTTTCATTTTAATTCATAGTTTTCATTTCAATGCTTTAGGCAGGGACTAAGTTTCCCTGCAACACTTGTTGATGTATGGTATGATGTTTCTGTGAAGCTTAGAGTTTGCAAGGATGTCAAGACATATGATATTCTATCTACTAAAATTCAAGCTAAAAAAGCACTTGGATATAGTATTTTTCCTTATTCGTTTTCTACTAACTTCCATTACTTTCTACTCACCATACACCAACTTTGAAGAGGGATATTCTCTCTATATTCTCATTGTTGGTTATGGTCGTTGGGTGCCAGAACTTTTTTCTAACTTGTTGATTATTGTGGAACATGGTTCTTTGTCTATTCAATGACACCATACAATCATTTCTTTTGAGGTGATCCATTCGATCACAAGTTTTATTCAGCAATGGGATTGCATTATTATGTTTTTTTGTTCCTCTAAAAGATACATTTATATAAGCATGCAACTATCAATATATGGCTTGTATATCAAGGAGGTTTTCAATGATTATTTTGCATATGATTCTACATTAAACATGTACTATATTATGTATGTTTTTCTTATCACCGACCAATACAACTTGCCCTATTTTTTTCTAATCAATATATGTCGTGCATTACTAGGACTTACATTTATATTGTCTAAGGTTGTATTTTGTGAAATTTTGGGATTTTTTCCTTTAAGGGGGTTGTTTCTACTATTGATGTACAACCCCATTTTTTTCTAATCAATAGACGTCTTGCACTAGTCCATATCTTTTACACCATCATATAGTTTGGTCTAAATTCAAATATTTTTGTCATTTTCATTGTCAAACTTTAAACAATTAAGGCATATTTTAGTTGCCAATGACAATATTTAGATTTTAAGGATGTATTTATATTTATGCACGTTTATACCCATCCAATGAATGCACGCACATGCATATATAAAAGCTCAATATTAATGGCTTAGATAAAATGCATACAGCTAATTGTAGGTTGAAAATTGAGGATGATAGACTCATCATTAAATTTTATGACAGTTGTCTTATGTTATAAATATAAATACTTATATTTTATCACGGTATTTGGGCTTATGGAGGTTCTAACCATGTTTGATATTTCTTCTCAAGATAATTTAGAGAGAAAGGTAAAGATGTAGTGTCGTATTAGTGAGAGTAGACCATGTTTCTTTCAGAGTGGCTTTTCTCTCACATAGATTTAAAAATAGTGGTTTTGTTTATCTTTTTGAAAAAGGATTTTGGTTGGAAAACTATAGTATTTTTTTAGAAATAAAGTAGAAGTATTAAAATAAAATAAAATAAAATTATGCATGAGTGTATGGTTTATTTATATAGTGAATATTATGATGAAGATGAAGATATCCATTGTGAAAAGATGTGAGAAACTATTGATATGAGTAACTAGCTTCCAACATAGAGCCTTGTGTAGTTATTCAAGAAAGCTTACATTTTGGTGGTTTCTATTTGTAAAATAAATATTTATTATGATAACTTTCAAAATCACCATGTTGATTTGGATAATGTTTTAAGTAGAGGATTTGTTGTCTATCATTAAGATTAATATAATTATAAGAAAAATCAAAGTATGTAACAAATATAAAATAAAATATTAATTAAATTAGTTAATTATTATATGAAAAGGTGTAATCTCATTTTACATGCTTAAAGTATATAAAGGTGAGCTTCATTTGTAATTGTTATCATCATCTAATATATAATATCTTTTTTATCATTTAAAATGAAAGTCGGGTTCGACTATTAACTAACCAACCAGATATGGTTGCTCCAAGTGGTATCAGAGCCATCGGCTCCTCGGCACCTTCCGCAACTCGACTCCACCACCATTCCGCCGCACATTCTGCTCCACGTTCTCCATCATTCTTCCGCACTCCCCATCCTTCTTCCCTTCGTTGTCCAACAGTCTCTGTGTGTCCACCATCGCCATCCTTCTCACCTGCCGCACTCCCCATCCTTCTTTCCTTCTTCATCCAGCAGTCTCTGCGTGTCCACCCTCGTCGTCCTTCTCACTTGTGCACTCCCCATCCTTCTTCTGTCGCCCTCCGTCATCGCTCCTCCACCATAAACAACTTAACACAGAACTTGAGCACCATGATGAAGAACCATAATACATTAATGAAGATGTTACAAAAGCTCATACCTAGTCCGAACCAAGTCAACAATCCAAACATGTTATATGCCTCATTTCATGTTTCCACCCAGGAAACACTCGCAAAGAATCAAGAAGATTTGCAAAAAGAAATAAAGATTAACAATGCGACGCTTAAACAAGAGATAGAAACAAAAATAGTTTCAGATATGGAGGCACGATTAAACAACAAAATAGAAGCTATCAGTAAGATAGTGGAGAATAAAAAAGTTAAAAATCACCGCCAACAATGAAGCAGTTCAAATATGTCACTTGTATCGTCCAGTATCTCTGAGCCACCATCAAACCGTAAAGCAAAAGACAATCAATATCGTCCTTACAAAGTGTACCCACCTGAGAAAAAAATAGAGTTGTCGAAATTCAATGGGAGTGAAGACCAATGCGTTGATTGGCTAAACAAAGAAGAAGAATACTTCGACATTTACAATATTCAATCTGACGACGAGAAGGTGAAATATGCGTCAATCCATATGGAAGGGTACGCCTATAATTGGTACTTATGGTGGAGGAGAGATAATTTTGCCTACAGTGGGAACTTGTTCAAAACTGATTTTTTTAATACATTTCAAGGAATCAAAGAAGATGATTTTTTCAGTAAACTTACCAGATTACAATAGGTTGGAAGCATTGAGGAATTCACACATCAGTGGGAATCCTTATCGACATGAGTATTTGGGTTGTCTAACAAACAAAGACTCCGAAACCTATTTAGGAGGTCTTAAACCATACCTCCAAAAAGAGTTAAAGCCAAAGCCGCATAACGCAAATTGGAAGGAATAAGAACAAGAGGTGATAATCATTATCGGCAAGAGAAAGAGACACATTGTAGGTACTGTGAAAATACTTGGTCACCCGACCATCAATGCCACAAACCTCAATCATATGCCTATGAAATGGAAAATAGGTCGAAGTCATCTAACAGTTATTCTGATACTAGAAAAAAGAAGAAAAACATATGTCGCTGATGCGGTGATGACTAGACCCCTGGCCATAAATGTAGGAACAACCAGACAATACACTGTAGAATCATCAATGGAAAGGAAGTACAAGTCTCTGCACCAGAAATATCGTTCGATTCTAATACCGACACCGATTCAGAATGAAAATTAACATTAGGAAATACTTAAGCTTTGAGGACAAAGCTCCCTTAAAGGGAGTGGCAATGTAACAAATATAAAATAAAACATTAATTAAATTAATTAATTATTATATGAAAGGGTGTAACCTTTCATTTTACAGGCTCAAAGCCTATAAAGACAAGCTTCATTTGTAATTGTTATCAGCATCTAATATATATTATCCTTATTTATCATTTAAAATGAAAGTCAGATTCAACTATTAACTGACCAACCGAATACGGTTAGTCCAAAATATATCAAGAATAATACATAATAATAATAAAAAGAAAAATGAACAAAATTATATTATAAGTTAAAGGTTAATTTAAAAGTAAAAAGACACAACCATATAACAAAGATAAAGAAAGTAATAGCTAAATAAAAAAACTAGGAAAAAAACATTTAAAAATTATATCTTGAAAGTATAAAAGATATAAATAACTAAAGGAAAAAAGGAAAAAAAAAATAATTATTACAATGAATAATATTGTAATAATAATATAAACAAATTATCAATGAAGAGAAGAAAGAAGAAACATAAATCCAATTACTCTAATGTAAAAGACAAAATAAAAGATTACTCTAATGTAAAAGACAAAATAAAAGACTTTAAAATTATATAATTTAATTAGAAAAACATATATCAACTCTATTAAACCGATATATGAACTATGTAAGCCGTGCATGACTGCGATTTGCTCAATTAAGTGCATTGTTTTGATATAAGATCATGTTTCCAAAACAACAACATTAAAACAATAGTGGCGAACTGTGATATAGTGTATGCGTGTTAAACGTTTGTATGGAGATAATGTTTTGGGTGCAGAGAGCTACAAAGTTCCAAAGATTACAATAGTATTAAGTTATTGTTAATTAAATTTTATGTGTAACTATTTTTCAATCTATATTTAGGATTACTAGCTACAATTATTGTTTTATCTGTTCTGTTTTTCTTAATATGTATCTTCGAGACAATATGTGTAAATTAAATCTATTAATTAAATTGCTCCATTGTGCAATTTTTTTTTAATTGCAAAATTCTTTTCATTTTAATTCATAGTTTTCATTTCAATGTTTTAGGCTGGGACTAAGTTTCCCTGCAACACTTGTTGATGTATGGTATGATGTTTCTGTGAAGTTTAGAGTTTGCAAGGATGCCGAGACATATGATATTTTATGTAATAAAATTCAAGCTAAAAAAGCACTTTGCCTTATTCGTTTTCTACTAACTTCCATTACTTTCTACTCACCATACAACAACTTTGAAGAGGGCTATTCTCTCTATATTCTCATTGTTGGTTATGATCGTTGGGTGCCGGAACTTTTTCCTAACTCGTTGATTATTGTGGAACATGGTTCTTTATCTATTCAATGACACCATACAATCATTTCTTTTGAGGTGATCCATTCGATCACAAGTTTTATTCAGCAATGGGATTGCATTATTATGCTTTTTTGTTCCTCTAAAAGATACCTTTATACAAGCATGCAACTATCAATCTATGGCTTGTATATCAAGGAGGTTTTCAATAATTCTGTTGCATATGATTCTACATTAAACATGTACTATATTATGTATGTTTTTCTTGTCACCAACCAATACAACTTGCCATATTTTTTTCT
>LPNX011103512.1:308753-334495 GCA_001517045.1 Pseudotsuga menziesii
CATCATGTATAATATTATGTTGGGAATACTTAGCGATTACATTTAAAGAGCTAGTTTTAATTGTAATTTCAAAAGTATATATTTATTCAACTCTTATATGATGAAAAGTTATAAAAGATAAATACTTTAATTTAAATATCTACTTTATATTCACTTGACACAGGATCCACGGAGTCCACAGATCCAATCCCACTACCACTATACCCCTATGTGTACCCACGCGGCCCAAACACAAGTCTTAAATCAGGGATCTTGTTTGACTAAGGTCGCTAGTGCATGTATGTGGTGATTTTTGGCCTTCCTTTGGCATTTATTGCCTCCTAGAGCCTCTTCCACTCACACATGTGATCACCCATGCCTAACATGCCTACATTTATGATCCAACATGCTTCATCCATGTTCACACTAGTTTGATCATTCTAACAACCTAGGCGCCCTCATTAATGACAAGCCACTCCTCATCCCTTAAATTAGGGATCTTGTTTGAATGAGGGATCTAGTGCATGTATGTGGTGATTTTTGACCTTCCTTGGGCATTTATTTCCTCCTAGATTCTCTCCCACTCACACATGTGCTCACCCATGCCTAGCATGAAATTGAATTGATAAGAATTCTTCTTCTTGAGGCATTGATCCAACTTGATCCCCATTGAGAGAGTTTTTTATTAAATTTATCTTCGGTCCCATTCCAGTGAGTGGTTTTTGCATTCCCAAGTAGGATAGGGATGCCCAAGTACTTGCAAGAGTGCTAACTTGTTTCATAAGAGAACCCAAAATTTTATCTAGGTTTCAAATGAGAGCATCTGATATGTTCTAGGCACAAAGACAATTTTTTCCTTTATTTACACTTCTTGCAGAGGAATTGGTGAAGGAAATAATGGAATATTTAAATCGACATGCAGGCGAAGCTCCACCCATCATAAGAGTTTTATATGTAAATTGAAGATGATTAGCTTATTTAGCTCCTATGGAAATTAGAATCTTAGGGATGTTTCCTGATTGTCTTTCTTTTTACAGGAGTCTTCTTAGATAATCAACCATAAAAATGTAGATGAAAGGTGATAGAGGGAATCCCTTCCTTACACCTCTCCTAATTTGAAAGAAACGGACAGATCTCCCATTTACCAAGGGGGTTATCCAGAAGTGACTTATACAGTCTCTTATCAAATCCACAAAATTATTGGAGAAACTGAATTTAGACAACAACTGAAGGAGAAATGAATGCCTTACTCTATTGAAGGAGTTGGGCATGTCCATATTGATAATAAATCCTTTTACTTTTCTGATGTTGGTCGAATATGTGGCTTCCTAAGATAGGATAGTATTATCCATAATTTGTCTTCCTTGGTTAAAACTTCCCCGAGTTAAGGAGACAATAATTGGAAGGATCTTCTTCATATGATTAGCTAATATTTTAGCAATAATTTTATCGGAAGAATTACATAGAGATATAGGTATAAACCTCACAAAATTAAAAAGATTTGTTTCTTTGGGAATTAGAGCTAGGAAGGTTGATTTTGTACCTTCGCCAATTTTATTTTTGGATTCAAAATACCTGATCATCCGATATAAGTCATTCTTGATGATTCTCCAACAATATTTATAGAATGCGATTGTAAATCCATTAAGTCTAGGCACTTTGTTAGGTTCAATACTTCATATGGATTCAACAATTTCCTCTTATGTTACTTGTTTTTTTAACACGTCATTGCGTTCATGACTAACCTTGTGTGGAATTACCCGCAACATTGTATTCATGTTCTCTCTAAGCGACTCTTCTTCTTTAGAGAAATTTTTTTTGGAGTGTCTCCAAGATTCTCTATTTATCTCCTTTAATCATTTATTGTTTCTCTCTTCTCTGATTAGATTTCTTAAACATTGTTCCTTATAATCCTAGCTTTGGATTGATTATGAAAATAATTCTTGTTTCTACTCTAGTCCNATTTATCTCCTTGTAATCATTTATTGTTTCTCTCTTCTCTGATTAGATTTCTTAAACATTGTTCCTTATAATCCTAGCTTTGGATTGATTATGAAAATAATTCTTGTTTCTACTCTAGTCCTTGATCCATAATATTCTTCTCTACTCATTATTGCTATTAATTTCTAATGGATTTATTTCTCTTCGGTTTGCATTTATATTGTGATTTACTCATTCTCCATTCTTTNGATTCATAATATTCTTCTCTACTCATTATTGCTATTAATTTCTAATGGATTTATTTCTCTTCGGTTTGCATTTATATTGTGATTTACTCATTCTCCATTCTTTCGTGGAGATTGTTGAGTTTTTCTTGCCAATCTTTCCTTTCAGTTGTAAGACCCTTGTATTATTTCTTTACACAAATCTTGAGTGCCTTCTTAACCATTCTTAGCTTTGTTTCCCAGACAAAAATGGGAGAACCTGTCAAATTATGATGCCATTCTCCCTGAATTATGTCAAAAGCCTCATTTGAGTTCAACCAAATGGGGTTGAACTTAAAAGGAAGAGGCCTGAGATTTTATTTTTCTTTTAAATATAGGGAGATGGGATTCTAATCTAAAACTACTGAGGGGATAATATTTGATATTATGTTAAGGTACTCTTCTAGATAGTTGTTGCTAATAAGGAATCTATCTAGTCTAGTTTATATATGTCCACTTCCTCTTTTAGCATTTCCATCATATAGACCCCTTTATAAAATTAGGTCTTCCACATTTTCTCTTGTAGCATCTTGAACCAAGTTTCCCTCCTTTTTTCATCTTGCAACAATACTATATTGAAATCTCCTGCCACTATTATTATTTTACTATTTATCTTAATTTTTAAAGATACCATTGATTCCTGAAATTCTCTTTCCTCTTTATTGTCAACAAGAGCATAAACATTTATAATATTGTAGAACTTACCATATTGTCTATCCTCAAGATCTACATACAACTGGTTGACAGTTTCAATGCTTTCAAGAGATTTTAGTTGATCAAAGATCCAAATTGTGCAGATACCTCCATAGGCTCCCCAATAAGCTATTAATCTACTTTATCTTTTAAGCCAAATATTTTTCAATGCTTGTGGTTCTTCCTTTTTCTTGTATCTTTGTCTCCTGGATTAAGGAAACTTTGAGACACTCTAGTTTTACTAGATTCCTTGCTGCTGCTTCTTTGTCCTTGTGCCCAAGTCCTATGCAATTCCAAGAGATGATTTTCATTATTTCCCTATTGATTTCGAAGGTCACCCTTTCTTTGAGTTCTTTTGATCTAAGATTGGTTTCTATCTTTAAGTGATGGTAGTTGCTATTGTATATTTCAGTCCCAACCTTTTCTCTCTATTAGTTGATTCTTCCCTTTTTTCTTTGGTGATATTTTCATCCTTGCTTCCTTAGGATCCTTCTGTATTACATTTCTTCTTCTTCCAACTGTTGAGCCTTGTGAATGGTAAGAAATCTTGAAGCTTGGGGCAAATCTAACGGTTCAATTAAGACAATGGTTGCTTCTTGAATAGGATTATTCAATAACATGGGGATCGTGGGGTCTCATTAGGAGAGATGGAGCAATGTTTTTTATGATTATAAAATGTCTTCTAGTGGAAAAAGGGAATCAAACCCATTTTTATTCTTAGGCGCAGGGGTTTCATAGGTTGAGGTGTTTGGGGTTTATAGGACTAAAGGAGGATCCTTTGCAGTTTTTCTTAGGGATAAGGGGGTATTTTGTGTTTGATAGTATTCCATCGAGCTTCTCTATTTTCCTGGAGTTTTGGGGTTTTTTGGGAAAATATTTAGCAAGTTGGTCATACTCATGGAAATCCTTACACTTGAAAGGTCACTTATCATAATCTAACTTCTACACATATCCTTACATAGACGAACATACCATATTTTGGTTCTAACTTGTCAATGTACATCTATATAGCATTCCCAATGGTTTTAAAGGAGTCATCATCCTAGTAGTGAAGAGACAGATGAGGTAGATGAACCCATACTTGGATAGATGAGGGAACATTAACCTAGGGATTTAATGGGGTCCATTGTTCAAATACATTCCTTTGGCATACATGAAGTAAGAACCATTTTTGAATATTAGATCTCTATCCTCCTTGAGATCAAGGAGAAAGGTGTGATGCCACAAAAAGGAAATTAATATGACCTTGATCAAAGGAATCTAGTTGTTGGTGAGCCATTTTACATGGATTAGGGAGACATATAAAGTCCTGTAAACTGAACAACTAAGCCTTGCATGGATAAATCGAGGGGGTTTTCCCTAGATCTCGAATTAGAGATAGAGATATCAGGGATCAAAGAGAGTATTTTCACAAACTTTGAGGTCAAAGCAGGAGGTCTTTCCATCTAGCTGTTGAAGGAATTTATTAAAGAATGGAATGCAACCTCTCGGGAGGAGCCTGCACTCCCTCCCGTATTTGCGACTAGAAGCGTCATTGAAGGGAAGGAAATCACTTCAACTCAACTCAACAACACTAGAAACCCTAGATCAATTGGTTTTATTCAATAACCCTCCAAAATCATTATAGATAAGAACTCATTGTCATATTATTTAATAATAAATGGTTTTCTATTTCATATCGAGCAATTATTCATTCTTAGGGTTCAACTAAATAGAAAAATACATTATAATGGACATGGAAAAACAATTTTAGATAGATAATACTATATAATTCTTGGTCACATATAATAGGTTTAAAAATGTTCAAAATCAAGAGAATTTTCTTATTATTGTTATTGTGAATTTAGTAGTATTTTTATTATTGATTTCTTTAAAACATAGTTAGATTAGGGTTTTTTTCAAGCAGAAGTAACCTTGAAATGCTATTTAACAAATGGATATATAAAAATAAGGGGGGATCTACTTTTTGAACAAATTAAGATTGTAGAGAGAATATCGAAGTTAGTTTTTTTGTTTTTTTTCTTTCTCATGTTTATTGGGATTGTGTTTTAAAGTTTTGTTGGATCTTTCCAATGAAATGAGTAACGAAATTTTTTGATAGAGCATTTTTAACAAATTATTTGTTTTTCTCTTAAATTATATTTGAGTTTGGAATTCTAAAAAAGAGTGAAAAGTGAATAGACAAGAATTCATAGTTGGTTGTTGCATCATCTATGTGTTTCTATTAAACATCATAAAATAGATGTATGACCCTATGGGGTATATAGATTTGAATGTATATGTAATGCGTAAACATATATGTAATAGGGGCCATCATAATACATCTAACACTATATACCCCCTTTAAGGTCATATAAGATGTCAAGGTATTTTTAACATCCAATAAAAAAAAATTAAACTACGAAAAATATTTTCCTAATTACATATTATTCCATCAACTATGAAGGTACAAAACTGGAGATTCCATAAGGGAATGGGAACAAGAACATCAAATGGAACTTGTCACTCTATCTTCCAAGAAATCCCAAGAAATATCAACTTACAAATCAACACACACATATGATATTTTTTAATGAATAAAATTTGTATTCTTATTTAAATCCTTTGTTGTGCCGAGAGGCGCTCTACAGCCCAGTATGGGGGAGATCTTGTCACGTGATGTAACGTGATGTAACGTGATGTAACGTTACTAACATGTTGGCAAAAAATAATAGTGAAAGTGAATATTATGGGGGAGATCTTGTCACATGATGTAACGTTATGGGGAAGATCTTGTCACGTGATGTAACGTTACTAACATGTCAGCAAAAAATAATAGTGAAAGTGAATATTATGGGGGAGATCTTGTCAGGTGATGTAACATTACTAACATGTCGGCAAAAAATAATAGTGAAAGTGAATATTATGGGGGAGATCTTGTCACGTGATGTAAAGTTACTAACATGTCGGCAAAAAATAATAGTGAAAGTGAATATTATGGGGGAGATCTTGTAATGTGATGTAACGTTATCCAAATCCTGGGCTCTATCAATGTATGTGTTGATAGTGAATATTACGGAAGATTTTGTCAAATTAATTGAATTATATTTTTTGTGATATTATAAATATGTGGGTGAACAATATTTTACATGAAGTAGGTTATTAAATGTTGTAACTGCAGGACTGTAAGCTATTAGATCTCAAATAAGTTGAGATTTAAAAACTCACAGTGCTGCAGCCCGACATTTAATAACTTGCTGTATGTTAAATATTATTTATCAAATATGTGGGTGAAATGTTCCTACCTTTGACTTTGGGATCGTTGCTAAGAGCTGAAGCAAGAGTGGTTTTGCCCATTCCGCCCATACCTGTGACTCCAACGATGTGGACATCATCTCGCAATAGAATTTGTCTGACTTCATCAATAGGATTATCCAAACCCACATGATTATCCGGGACTTGGAATGTGTAGCCATGGGACTGTTGAGTAGCTGCAGGCTCATCCACGCCATCGTTGAAGGTCTGAGATAGCTGAATTGTGTTGTTTTGTTGAAGGATTGGAGTATTGGATTTGGGATTATCGTTCAATCTGGGAACAAAATCCTTTAAGATTAGACGTTCAAGATCCCTGATAGCTTCAGTTACTTTCTCCTCATCATCCAATTTTGGACGTTCAGGATTCCTGACAGCTCCAGTTAAATTCTGCACTTCATGGACGACATAGGGCGAGCTTTGAATATGAATGAAACCCTTGATTTTCTTACGATAGTCTATGATTTTATTTCCGTATCGGAACCTGTGTAAAATATCTAATCCGTGTCTCTTCTCTAATTTGTCGACTAGGCGAAGGGCATCATTCAGTTCGGCCTGAAAGTCTTCGTACAGCTTAACTCTGTCAGATGATGAATCTGAGTCGGAAATTTTCTTAGAAATTTCCTTGGAAACTTCATAAATGGTGTCCTTTAGAGGCAACAGCTTTTTCTTCAGCTCTATTCCCTTAGATTTGCTGGAAAAGATGATTTTAGCGACTTCTAACAGCCCGTCTAAGGCTTTCTCTGTAGCGAAATCAATGGCAGAATCCATACTCAATTCCAGAAATGGATGATCAACAACATAACTCAACACTTGAGGTACAATGCATTTATTGGTGCAATTTCATCCAAATTTTCCCCAGACTGAAAGGCCAGGCCGACTTGAAAGCCTTTGAACTTAATATATCAAAGCAGCTGCTCATTTTCTTTAATTTTTCGACAGGGTGAAAGATCGTCTCTTTGCAGGTCAGGCCGACTTGAAAGCCTCAGAACTCTTCAATTTATCAAATCCAACTACAATGGACGCCCTCAGAAGGTTTTGTTTCATGAAATATTCATCTAAAGCCACAGAGAAGTTCCAAGGAAACTTTTTTTAGATTCGAATGGTAAATGAAATATTGAAAACCGGCAAGCAAGCAGGTCAACAGACAGTTTGTAACGATGACGAACGCTGGCTTGAGCCGAGCAAAATCCCAAGAAACAGAATATAGATATAATAAGTGCGCCAGCCTTGCAACAAATTATAGAGCCATCCTCTGCTTCAGGTACAGATTCGACTCAGTCGCTTACATTGATCCCCTTTCAGTTCAGTTCAGCAGAGGCAGCCGGCCTGGACTCAGTTTTCTCCTCTTCTCATCAAAGGAAAACAGTCTCGCAGAACTGTGCATTGGATATTGATATATAATTTAGTTCTTATGAGTTTTCAGATAAATAAATATTGATTAACTATGCATACTATTCCAAAGAAAACACAGTTACTATAATGACAATGACAAGATAAAATAAAGTGGGAAATAACCCAAAAAAACAAATCATTCTTGACCGTCAAACCTGAATCTGTCACGGACATCTCACACTGCAAGCTCAAATACACATCATGCAATACTAAATAACCCACAACAAGTTTCTTATGCATTAATTATCTTCGTAATTGAAGTTAGGATGCTTTCAACCTTGGAGGTCTTTTGGTCTTAAAGCAATTTAAACTTGAAAATAAAAAAACTATATATTATTTTGGAATACATATCAAATTTACATTTTAATTTAAAATTAAATTAAAATATAATTATAATTTATTATTTATATTTTAATTTAAAATTAAATTAAAATATAATTATAATTTATATTTATATTTTAATTTATATTTTAAATTTAAATTTAAATTAATATTTATATTAAATTTAAAATTAATATTTATATTAAATTTATTTCTTTTTGTCTTAAATTTAAATATTAAGCAAGAGAAGCAACTTACCATGGAAATGAAAAGTAGACATCTCAGGTGTACGTGAATCTCTTTAATTCCTACACAGACATTGAAAAAATTAATTGTTTCCTACAAAGACATTGAAAAAAATTAATTACACATTTCACTCTTGATAATGATTGGTACAAGAATCACTCTAATTCTCCAGTGGATTTGATCCCTCTAATGGCAGTAGCTTATTACTTTAATTGATTATTTAACAGTTATTATTATTCCAATACAAAACCTAAAGATTGTAAGCTTACTTGGATATATTCCCTTAGCACATGTAATACCAATGGAAAATTTGACCCCATGTAATTATCCACAAAAATATGTTGGCCTTGAAGATGGTTTTAAAACCATGTGAAAAGCCTCCTAAACAACCATGCAAGGCTTCTTAAACAACCCATGGTATGAATTTGTTAATTTTTTTTACCAAATTTCAATTAAAAAAAGAAAATAAAAAATAAACTACTCCAAAAAAAATTAAAAAATTTCAAAAAATATAGTATTTCAAACACTAATCAATACCTCCATTTTCCAAGATTGTTTTTCCATGAGCATTGTACCATCCATACATGAATAATAATGAAACAAAATTAAGATATGCTCAAATTCTTAATTCATTATTATACTTTAAAATTTCTAAAAAAAATTCAGTTGTACTTTAAAGACTTTGTAGTCGGATGACTGAATTTCTAACCATGTTTGGATCAAGTGAAAATGGTGAAGAGCATCTCAATATCTGCCACCATGCTAAAACTCAGTTAGACGCTGAACAAAGCTACTACATTTCCTCAGAAATGAATTTGCTACATGCTGAGCAAGGAGAACACTGTTCTGAATGCAAAGGTAATGAATCTAATGTCAATTCCAACTAGCTAAAGAACTCGCCAAATCTCACAAGCACCATGTGAGAGTTGCAATTGAGTTGAATTAGCTGCTCCTCACGCGTCGTTGATAGGAATATCATACTCGAGATCATCCTCATAGTTATATCTATGTTTTCAACTTAACCAAATCCTAGGCTCTATCAATCGCCAAGATAGTAGTTGATAGGAATATCATACATTGACATAGTCCTCATAATTATATCTATGTTTTCAAGTTAACATGTTCCTTACAATGTTGATCAAACTCCACTTTTGTGTCACCGCCCACGACTGAAACCAGCCTAGATCCAAATCCTAGGCTCTATCAAGCGTCGAGAGGGTTCAAATCTCCCGAGGTACAAACCTCTCCTCAAAAAGCTCCTTGAGTGCAATACCTGAGAAGAGGTTTGCACCTCGAGAGATTTGATCCCTCTCGGCGCTTGATAGAGCCTAGGATTTGGATCTAGGTTGGTTTTATTTTTCCATTTCATCTCTTGAAAGATATAAGATGAAAAATTAAGGATAGATCAAGTTTGTGACTTGGATTTTATGATTGATGTCAAATCCTATGTTATTAGAGTCATTCTTTCTAGGTCCTAACCCAGTGTGAAGATTTTTTTCCCAACTTTTCCCTAGAGTACTCTTCTTCCACCAGAACTCGCAATCACTACAACAAAATTAGACATTGTCAGCTATAAATATTGAGATGGAACCTTATAGATATTTTTCAAAGATATAAATGCTGATGGTATTTTAAGGACCTTATCAATAACCCATTTTTCTGATAGTCTTGAAAGATTGTTTCCATTACTCTTTCTATGACAATTTATGCAATAACCTTTAAAATGTCGTCACCATAGATAAGTTGTCATTTTATTAAATTATTAACAAGCGTAATATGACCTATTTTTGGATGAAAGGTGATGGTGTTTTACCATCACTATTGAGATAAATATTTGGGACAATTTGTGACTATGGAAAAAATTTACTAGTACATGATCCAAAAATTCCCATCGACACTCCAAATGGTTAGGTGAATGCTTGGGGATGTGTGTGAAGGGCTGCATAGATAAGATAGTGTGTTTGGGGTCGGGCTTATTAAATAATGTGTCAAGGGATTATTTTGTTGGGTTATTAATGGATTCAAAGTTATTTTTTAGCCTGGTCATAATGTCTAAAGTCATTAGCATGTTTAAAGTGGTGATTTTGGGTTGTAGGTCATTATGGTTAGGAATTAAGGTGACAAGGTGCAATCATGTTAGTAGTCATTGTTTCTAGGGGTCAACCTGTGACAAGAATTTACCATGTTATGTTTCACCTTATGTTCATTATCTTAGTGCTTATATAACGACCCTCCCTGGGGTCCGACAAATACAACTAAGGCATGCATATTTTCCAATAAATGGATCACATCTAAGAAAAATTTAAATATATATTGACGGTTATTTTAATTCGATCTTCTAATATACCTTAAAACATTCAATTAAATTTCATCATTACACATGCATAAAAACCTTAAGATGTTCCTTGAAGGTACAACTAGTTTTAATAACTATAATTTATCAAATAAAAATAATTTTAACAATAGTAGAATACCTATTGATATCGCTAGTTTCTTATGTTTGAGGATGAGGATGAAGGTTGTTTTTCCACCACTCCATTGTAGTTTTTGTCAATGGATTACCAATCATGTCGGATCCACGGGTTTCCTCCCTACCATACACTAACAGGTACTCTCCTTCCCCTGGGACCCCCGACCTCGACAGGGTTAACAATACCTTTCTAGAAATGGAAGTACGATGTCAGGATACTGCTGGGTGGCCCCCAACTTCACTCACATCGTGTTGAACCATAATCTTCCACAGTCACCTCAGAGCCACCAAATTGGTTTGGGCTCAAAACTATGGTAGGACCGAAGAAGAAGAAGATGAAGATCTTGTGTTCTTCCATTTCTTTAGCTTTTATTGTCCATTTCGTTAATTCTCATGCATCCCATGAACCACTTTCAGTTAACTCTTTAGTTTAATTTAATTAATTAATTAATTAAATTTATTACCAACCCACTTTTTAGTTAGCTTTACTTCTCCGATTAGTTAGGATTTCACTTTAGTTCAAGTTCCTTAATTTACTGTGTTAACTTATTTCTTAATTTATCTTTATTTCAATTTATTTATCATTTTTAATTTAATCAATTGATTTATTTAATTAAATTTCTTTATGATCAAATTATTATTTCCCTTAATTAAAATAGATGTTGATTATAGCCACATTGTCATCACAACAAGAATTATCAACGTGTTATGCTTCCAGCATGCCCTTTCTATAATTTCCACAAGCGAGGAGTTGGTTATGATGACTAAGCTAATGTTACCTCAGTTTTCCTACCCTATGAAGATCCAGGTGGATCTTGGGGAATAAGTTTGAATCCTTATTGCACGCCTCCCAGTAATAATCTTTCTGAGTGACCGATTCGTAGCCTATACCATCACAAAGAATGCATCTAATATACTGGAGTTTTCCTCACTCTATTCAAAGTTCATCGCGTCGTCCCATTTCCTAGTCTTACACATATAATTTTTCAGGCCCGTCACATGATGTGGATCGATTGGCAATCACAATCCCATCATCTGCACATAAAACATCATGGGCATCAAATCTTATGAACAAGATTTCAAACATAATATAAATATCAAATTGAGATTAACTGTCGAAGGTTCTTGAATCATCCAGAGTCCATGCACATCATACCTCACGTGCATCAAAGATATCACAATTAAATGATATCATAAACAATATTGATATCACCTGTCATAGTCGTCGACTTAGCTAGATTCTTTTCATATTGATACTTTCTTGTGGTTCATGTACCTTCCTTTCCTATTACACTTAACCACTAATTAGAGTACATGCTACATAACTTTTTTCAATAAAACATTATACAACTTTTAATCCTTGCTAATTCTTCACATGATTCTTCATTTCACAATCATAATATCAATGCATTCACAATTGAACAAATGTTGACATCATTGTCATAGTCATAATTTACTCATCACCGTGTCAAATAATCCTTCTTAGGATCAATAATTCATTGCTTCACACATGTAGAGGTCATATGAAACCAGAAGCCCTCATAAATATTTCCTTACAACATTTTTAGATCTCAAATAAATAAATGGCTTGGCCATTCGTCATAGAATTCCCTCTAATAAATAGTTTATTCTAATCTCAAGGGTCATGGTAAAAACAGGCTGTTACAGATTATGGGTCAAGTTGTAAAAGGGGTTAATGTGTTAGTGGTCACTTTGTGTCTAGAGTAATAACGGTTATAGGTTAATTTGTGTTAAGGGGTTAGTATGTTAGAAGTCATTATGTATGCGATCATAGTGATTAGGGGTCAAGGTGTGTCAAAGGGTTAATATGTTAGGATATCAGTATGTATCTTGGGTTATAGTGGTTAAGTATGGTTGATTTGTGTTAAGAAATTAGTATGTTAGGGTTCATAGTTTGTTCAAGGTCAATAATGGCTAGGCTAAAGGGGTTAACAATGTAAGGATCATAGTGGTTAGGCATCAAGTAGTATCGAATGTTGGGTTATAATGTTAAGTTTATTTTGTTAGTAAGGTCATATTGTTGAGAGATGTTGTGTTATGCATCATGTTATGGAATTAGGGGTTGACATGGTGTGTTCAAGGTTGATATTGTGTATTAGGGGTTGAAATGGATAATACTATATTTCATTTATTACAATAACATGTTCATTGTTTCAATGATGGGAAATTTCTATCTCTCTCTTCCCACATAAGTGGCAATTTGACTTGAATCTATAAGTTATTTGATTTTGATGCAATACCTATGCGAAACGATTATATACATGGGATATATACTACATCACTTGTCTGTATCTCTTATGTAGTTGCATGGATTATGTTAGTTTCTTAAGTGAGTGTGTCAGTTAGGTCACTTTCTTATGTTAATCATTTATGTGCATTTCTTATGCGTGTGACTTATGTATCTTTGTTATGTTAAGTCTATCATTTATATTAGCTAATTATTTATATGCGTGGTTTAAGTTACTGAACTATGAGTGTGGGTTACTTGTGCACATGTTTGTTTGTTTTGTGGGCAGATTAGGTGTGTCGCTTATGTGTATAGTGTATACATATGAGTGATTTCATTGCTTTTGTGAATGTATAATATGCATCATTCATATGTGTAACTTATTTGCATGTGTTAAGTGCGTCATTTATAATTTGTGTACAATTTATGTGCATGTTAGGTGCATTGTTTATTTGCATGGATTAAGTGTGTCATTATGTGTGTTGTTAGGTTCATTGATTATGCATGTAGGTTGGGTGCATCTCTTATGCATGTGGATTGGGTGTTTCTAATATGCATATGGGTTGGGTGCATCATTTATGCACATGGATAGGTGCATCATTTATATATGTGGATTTGGTGCATCGTTTGTATGTGTGGATTCGTTGTGTTTCTTATGTGTGTGGTTTACGTTCAATATTATGAGGATGAGTTTGGTGCATTGCTTAGGTTGTGGGTCATATAAGTATGATTCTCACGTAAATGGTTAAACTATTTGTCATTTATGTGTGTCTTATATGCACTAGTTATGAAATGAATCATTTATTGCCATGTCCCTAAAATTTGTATTCCAATCCCTTGATGAAAATAATTAATTGGCCTACAATAACTATGCATAATTAAATTAAATCATGAAGAAGTGATGTAGGCCATAAATTTGAATATTTAATTAATATTTTTTGTTTAATGAGTTGGAAATGTCTAAGTGGCCCAAGAGGGCACATAGGAGGATAGGTGGACCCTTATGAGTTGTATCCCTCAAAGGAATTTTGAAAAAGAAGTTAAACAACAGGAAAGGAAATCATTTATAGGATTGGTTAAGGAAAAGGAAAATAAAGGATTAATAACTGTCAAGAAACCAAGTAAGAGTCTCAGGAAAGATACATGTCCTAATTTTATCTAGTGAGGGAAAAATTATTGAGACAAGTGGGTCCATATGCAAGGTGACTTACGAAAGAATCAACCAACTCGTAAACGGCTTGAATTCAAAGAAAGAAGGCCCTAGAGGAGGAAAAAGGGCTATCAAAAGTTTATATAATGAGTATGGGAGTCTCCTTAAACAGTATTATGGTCATATTTTGTTTGTGTTGAAGAGATGTACATTTTTCTTAGCTTGGGATCTATTCCCCTGGAAACCAATTGGGAGATGTGCCCATTATGTCCAATGTAGCTAGTTGAAGCAATTTATCTAGTTATTGGGGATTTGAACACCTTGTTCATCTCATTTAGCTTAATTCAACAAATACAACAACATTAGATTAATTTTCAAATGATTTTATCAATTTTTTTATTCAGGTCATGTCATGTTCCAATATCCATCCAGTTAGAGATTCAGTTACAGTGCTTGTGTAGTTCCAGTTGGGTGTGTAGTTGGATGGTGCATTGGTTGGTTCCCAAATATTGAGGAGGAAAAAATATTGGCTTGATAAAATCAGTAGTGACATCAAAACACATCATTATTGCATATCATAACCCCTGGTCCTAATTTCTCAAGCCAAGTTATTATAATTTCCTACAAGAGTTCCAATTCCAAGAATCTCTCTCTCTCTCTCTCTCTCTCTCTCTCTCTCTCTCTCTCTCTCTGCAATTCTATTGTTATTTATTGTTCATATTTATAGAAGAGAATATATAAAAAATTTAATTTGCTACAATCACAATATATGTGTTGTCGTTTTCCTACCATTAATAATAAAACTACTTAGTTTCTTGTGCCTAGTTTCATGGTAAATTGTGTTGTCGATATTTACTAGTTTTTGCTCTATGAGATTGTAAATGAACAAATCAAGTGTAATACCATTCCTAAATGATTCTAAAGTGTGTGTGTGTGTTCTCTATGGACTTATATACATATTATAGGATCAATTGTTTCCAATATTGTACGAGAAGAAAAATATTTCCACATAATTCCCGAGGAAATTGGCTCCAATCATTTGGGTCTACCCAAATGGTTTTCTCACTTGTGATGCACTATGAAATGTGTGTATTGTCTAATTAATACCATGATTAAGTGTTGCAATCTCACAGATCACATAGGGTTACCAATAATATACATTAATACAGACATACATAACAGAGACAAGAGACAAGAACAAGTAAGTAGAATAACAGATTATATTATAGTGAAAGGGTCCATACAATACAGAGAATTGAACCGAGTTCTCATTTGGCTCAATAGACTAATATATATGATTTACAAATAGTTACAAATAACTACCTATCGGTTCACTCAACCGACACGACCTTAGGTGGCCGACCTAATCTCTCATTAGTCGACTGACCGACTTAGTCGGCTAATCGACTAAGTCGACTATCGTTCAAGTCAGCATACCGACTTGCTCCTCCAACATATCCCCCACAAATAAAACATTTCTTCGTCTCGAAGAAACAGGGAGGTACCAAAATTTCATTTTCTGTCTAAGTAGTTATTCTTGTGCTTGATCTTCATGGGCTGTGAAGTCTGATGGTTGGTCTTTTCTATACACAGACTTCGACAATTGCTTTAGCTGTCACTACCAGCTGATGTTGAAAATCCGTCCAACTCTGCAATATTTTCTATATGTCGATGGTTAGTGTAGTCAAAATTGATAGGATCGACATTTTATCTTGAATGTAAATTTCAGCTATTCTTTCCATGTCGGGACCCATAAAATGGTCCTTTTCCTCTATTGTCTCCAGCAGATGTTTCATCTGCGGGCAGATTATGTCTACTTTTTCTAAGTTTGGAATGGCTTGTTGCACCCACTGATGTGCTTCTCACTCGAGCTTCTGTAGTTTGGCGGTTTCAAGCACTTGGTCTTCAATTGTGCGTTTGAGTGCTTCGTCAGTGATTTTCCTCTTCTCTAGTGCTTGGATCTCTTGTCGGGTCTGCCTGGTTCGCCAATAGACTTGCCCGTAGTAAGCAAGCTAGTCTCGCAGTACTTCTTCTATAATGACAGACTCCTCCATGTGATCTTGCAACACCTTGTGTGCTTCTGTAAAGGCTGTGTGCTACTCCATCAATAGTCGGATGATTTCTTGTTTCTGCTCCTCTTTTGTGTCTTGAATTTGTGCCTGCAGCGCCGACACCATGCTCTCAAACAACTGATAAGCTCTTTCTAGTGGTTTTTCGATGTCAACCTCTGCTGGCCCTAGTATCACCATTTGTACAAGGATTATGCATTTGTTGAGAAACTCGACTTGTTCTTTTTCATTGTTGTCGAGCTCCTTACGTCTCCGCTGGCTCCTTGTCTTTTCTTCAATTGTCGGTGTTTCGAGGAGTTGTCCTAGCTCTGCATATTTCAACTTGGTTACATCGACCGCAGTGGTCGACCCAAGTTGACTGATGTGAACCATTGTTGTCTATCCATGATGGTCCTTCTTCTTTTTCTCCTTCTTCTTCTTGTGCTTCTATGTTTCTTCTTGTTTTGGCACCTGTGTACCTGCAAGAGTCAGGTCTGGATTGTCTGTTTGAGGGGCAGCAATGATTGATGGTATTTCTGTTTGAGTCGATTGGATGACTGCTACATCTGGTTGTGCCTCTGGTTGGTTGGATATAGGGGGTTCAGAAGTGGATGTGGTTGGTGCAGTTGGTTGAATTAGAGGTTCTAAGTTGGGGGGTGGTGGTGATGGTGTTGGTGAATGGTCGGGTGTGATTAGATTGGTGGAAATGTGGTCAGGTGATGGATTGTGGATATGAGGTGGTGAGTCCATGTCGAAGAATAGTTGGTCGATTTATCGACTTATGTCCTCCATATTTTCTCCTTCCTCATCGCCGGTCGGTTCAGAAACTGGTAGGTGGGGTTTAGGTTCAGTCGAAATGATAGATGTGGTCCGATTTGCGACAACTTCAGCTTCTTTGTCGGGGTTCCTTTGGAACATCGAGCTTATTATTGCCACAGTATTATGCTTCTGGAGTACTTGGATAGGTTGGGAAATGGGTAGTATGGATCCATCGACATTGAACAAAGGTGTTTTGGTAGAGAGCTTCTGCACTGTGGTGAATATCGCAGACAATTTTTCAATGTATGCCTAGAGGTCTCTATCACGGTCGAACTTTTCCTTCACAGCCTCTGACATAGCATTTTTGCATAATCCGAGTGGGCTTACTGAAAGTTGTTCTGGTATCAGTTCTTCTACTATTTTTGTCGGAGACGGAGGCGGGGGTGTAGACACGAGATCCATAACATTTTCGATGGTCGAAGTGTGTGTGCTCTTCGCCTTCTTTGGTCGGCCTAGATGTGCCCCTGCCTTGACAAATTTCTGAAATTGGGTTTCCACTGGCACTTTGTTTGCTGCGGCATATTCTATTATGTCGAGGGTCGTTGCTACCAGTTCCTCCTCATATTCTAAATATTCTGTAATGATAAGCTTGTGCTTACCTTTCCCTTGTTGCTGTTGTTGTTGCTGTGTTCTCTTCCTTTTTCTTGAGGCTGCTATCTCCTTCGACAGTTTGGTTATATTTTCTTTGGTGGCAGCATACTCTGGATTTTCGGTTTCTATCTCTCCCCTTGGCTCTTGAGTCGGGATGAGATTTTCTTCAACCAGATTGGTTACCTGTTGTTATGCATGTGTCTCTTCTCTTTGTGCCATCGGAGGTTTGATTATGATTTGCAGTCAACCAGTGCCTTCGACCAGTGTCTCCTCCGACACAAAGGTACTGATGTATCGGTTAAGCTCGTAATCCTCCTCCTTCTCCTGGTATGTCAGTGGTTCCTCTATCAAGAAGTCTATCTCCTTTGCTTTTGCTGGTATTGGTACTTTTGTTCCCACCTATTGAGATAGCTCCCGAAAGATGTCTTCAATTGTTGGATAGTAGTCGAGGGTTTTTGCATTTGTTTTGGTGCCCTACATGTACCACACCGCAGTATGGTCGAGTTCTAGCTGAATGTGGGCCTTTTTAGGCAGACTTATTCGGATGTTTTGAGGCACCCTCAATCTGGTTGTGCAGACTTTTAGCTGCTGGAGCGAATTTTCCAACAACACTTTCTCATTTGTAAGTTCCTTCTTTGTTCCACTCTAGGCAAACGATTTGAACCTCCACATATGAAATCTTGTCGACTCTTGAAATTGCTTGTCCTCAACAGGGCACAAAGAGTACATTACTATCCATAAGATAAGGGATGGGAACCTGATAATTCCTCCCATCTCCTAGCATTTTTCACAGATGTTTTTTATCATGTCGGTGACATACTCAGCCCATCTGTATATCTTTCTGTTGGTTGCAATGGTGTCTACTGCCTCCAACATATCCAGTTTGAGGTCACTTCCATGACCTGCCATTGTGAGTGTCGTGGCTATGATCTTGGCCACAATCTGTGGTGTTCGAGCTGTTATGTGGCTAATCATCAACCCTTTATAGTTTTTGCCTAATGCTGACCCTATTAGTTCTTTGAACAATCCTTCTTTTATACCAACTGGTACTGGGTCTCGTTTGTTTGATAGACCTGTCAGTTTGTAAATAACTTCCCCAGAGATGTCGACTGGTTGATCGAAATAAAATCGACCATTGTGGTACCGGCTTATGATAAACTTTACCGCTATTTCTTTTGTGCCACCGAAACTGGCCATGAGCAGTGTGTTGACATAATTTACAATGGAACTCTGTTGTATTTTCTCTGCAGCTATGGTAGGTTTCTTGTCGACGTACGCCTATTCTTTTATCTCGACCCATTGTTTTTCCCATGAACCTTCTTGCACCTTAGCATTCTTGATGTTCTTCAGTATTCTTACTAATGGTGTCTCCGCAGTCTGTAGTTCCTTGGTTTTGGCTGAGGCTCTGGTCTGTTTTGGTGCCATCTTGTCGGTCTGAGGGTTTATTTTACTATGGTGCTCTTGGTTTTCTGTCGTCTGGTTGCTCTGATGCTCTCTCTGTTTGAATTGCGGTGAATGATCCTTTGGTGGTTCAATATTTATACTGGACGTGTTGGATGTTTTTGTCGATGAGTGTATTAATGGTGTACGTGATGGTCCAACGAGAACACTTGAGTGTGCGTTAATGGTACTTGGGTTTTGGTGCTTGAAGTCATGAATGCGTGATGGGACTGTCGAGGTCGTCGGTCGATGTTGGTTATGAAAATGGTCGATGGTGTTATATCGATGGGCATGATGTCGGTGGTCGAAGTGGTGATTCCCTGTCATTCTTTTGTGTGTGTATCAGTACTATTTTGCTTTTTGGATGTTTTTAGATTTTTATAGCTTTTGTTTAACCGTTATGGTCATTTTTTGTTTTTTTTTTTGAATAAGTAGATTATTTTTAGTTTTTGTAGCATTTTAGTCGGGCCCCATTAATGAGTTTCTGAAATACTAGGCCTTGTAGCGTCCTTAGTTAGACTGATCCATTGGTATGTATCTCTTCGACAATATAAGGTCCCATCCATTCTGTATGTAGCTTTTTAGGTTTTCCTTTCACCCGACTATTGTATAATAAGGCAAGGTCTCCTACCGACATATTTTTGTTTTTGATGTTCCTATTGTGCCATGCCTTTTGTTGTTGTTTCTGGATTTCTTGATGTTGGATCACAATTAGTCAGTGTTTTTCAAGTTTACTTAGTTGCAATAGTCGGTCCTTTCTTCCTTGTTCGACATCGACATGTAAAATTTCTACGATAATAGGTGTCTATTGTCGAAAGTGTAGAGGAACTACTGCTTCCTATCCATAAACTAGTCAGAATGGTGTTTGGTCATTTGAATGCTTGCATGCTGTTTTGTATTCCCATAGTACTGGAGGTATATTTTCATCCCAGTCGTCTTTATCAGCATTACATATTTTTGTTAATCCTTTTGTTAATGTTTTGTTAAATGCTTCAATTGCTCCATTCGATTGAGGATGGTATGTTGTACTCCGACGGTGTTCGATCTGGAACTGGTCTGTTAGTGTTTTAATAGTTTTATTTATGAAGTGTGTTCCCTAGTCACTGACTTAGCAGCTATCTCGTTGGAACATGTGTCGACTGGTTCTTCCTCTGCCCATTTAGTTACGTATTCGACTGCAGTTATTATGTACCTTGCACCTATTCTTTTTGCTAGTTTGGGAAATGGTCCTATGAAGTCGATGGCCCAAATTTCGAATGTCAAACTTGGGTTTACTGATATCAGGGGAATTTCTATACTACGCAAGGGTCGACCCAGCCGTTGACATCTGTCACATTGGCTTACAAAATGTTTGCAATATTTGTGGAGTGTTGACCACCACAACCCTGATTGTTGGATTTTCTTTGCAGTTGTGTCTTCTTGGAAGTGTCCTCCAGTAGGTCCATAATGTGCTTCATGCATGATATTATTTCTTTTGTGTTCCAATACGCACCTTCTGAGAATGTCGTCTAACCCCATTTTATATAGGAATCCATTTATGAGGCTGTATGGTGCAGCTTTCATGGGTAAGATTTGTTTCTTCTTCGTACTCATGCCTTCTGGTGCTTTTCCATCTTCTAAAAACTGAGTTATTTCATCTAACTTTGCCGGGACTGCTTCTATTCGAAATAAATGTGCATCCGGTAAGTTGTCTTCAACTCTTGTCGGTTCCTCCACTGTGTCGATTCGGGATAAGTGGTCGGTACCGACATTTATCTTACTCGGTATGAAAACGACTTCGAATTCAAATTCATGGAATAGAAGTAGCCATCGACAAATTATTCCATGGTGTAGAGGCTTATTTACGAGGTATTTTAGTGCTTAATGGTCAGTGTAAAAGATGAATGGATTAGCTAGTAGATAATCTCGATATTTTTGTAGTGCAAAGACCATTCCTAATGCTTCTCTTTTGGTTGTCGAATAGTTTCTTTCAGCTTTTTTTAGTTTTCTGCTACTGTAAACTATAGAATAGTCCATTCCATCGTCTCCTGGCTGAGTTAGGATTGCTCCTATTACTAGGCCCGATGCGTTGATATGTACATGGAATTTGATCGACCAGTTTGGAAACCTTAGGATGGGTGCTTCGACTAGCTTTCTTTTTAGTTTTCCAAATGATATGTCACACTCTGTCCAATTAAATTCCTAATCATCTCTTAGCAATTCTTCCAATGGGTATGTCATGTCTAAAAAATGTCTTATGAATTTTCTATAGTATCCTGTATGACCAAGTAGTACCCTGACTTGTTTCGGATTCATTGGGGGTTTTAAGTCGAGGATCATTTTTATTTTTGTGAAGTCGACTTTAATACCTTCTTTACAGATGATATGTCCTAATAGTATTCCTATAGGAGTTAAAAATATGCACTTCTTGATTTTTAGTGATAGTTGGATCTATCGACATCATTCCAACATAATTCTTAGCCATTTACAATGGTCCTTTAGTGTAGAGTATATTGTCCAAACGTCAAAATATACTGCCATTGTTTTGTAAATGTACTCCTGAAATGTTTTAACCACAATCCTTGAAAATACTGCAGGTGCATTTTTAAGTCCAAAAGGCATAACCCTGTAAGCAAATGAGCCAAATTCACATACAAATGTTGTCTTTTTCTGATGTTTTTTGGCTATTGGTACTTGATTATAACCTGAGAATCCATCTGTAAACGAATAGCATTCATGTCCTACTACCTCATTTAAGATTTCATCTTCATAAGGAGTTGGAAATGGGTCTGTTAATGTAACTTTATTGAGTTCTCTGAAATCGACACAGATCCTTAGCTTGGTTGGATCATGTTTCTTCGGTTGAACCACCATTGGAATTTCCCATTCTGATTGGTCAATAAGGTAGATGATTCCTACTGCAAGCATGTTATCAATCTCTTTCTTGACTATCTCTTTGTATTTGTGAGCTAGTTTATATGGTCGTTTCTTGACAGGTCGAACATCAGGTTTTATGTCGATCTTCATTTCTCCCATTTCATGTACTAGACCTTTAAGACCCTTATAGTCTCTAGAAAATACAACCTGAAATTCTTTTAGTAGGTTTGTGATCTTTGTTGTTTGTGCTTCAGACCAGTAGTCTCCAATTTTTTCTATTTTTGGTCAATCATCATTTGATATGTCGACTTCTCTAGTTTTAATTTTAGCATCTAGCCATTCCGGTGCTTTAGCTTCATTGATCGGTTGATTTCCTTCCTTAAACTGTGAGAATGTGGCAGGAAATTATATTGCAGTCATTCGGTCGTTATCCTCCTTGCCGGTTGTTTCAACTTTGAGTACTGTGCGAATAGGTTTGGTCGTTTCAACATGATTTGATTTCCATCTAAAACTTTTCCCTTATGACTTTTCATTTTCCAACTGTAGTCTCATTGACTGTGGTATTGTCCCAATTTGTATATTGTTACAGTTTATTGTCGGTCGGTTATCCCTTAGGGTTTTTTTTCTGTCGGTTGTACAAATGCTTTGATCTGTTTTGCAGTTTCGACCAAATTCTCATTTTGGGGTTCAAAGTTGAAATCTTTGATAAAATTTTCTTTAAGTTCATGCCATAGAAACGTTTCTCCTCAAGCTTATTCCATATTGTACCATTTGTTCAGTAAGTCGACGAGTGTTGATGGAAATAAGTGTGGCCATGTGCGTTCATCCTTATATCACAGTCTTCTCCATTATTTTTCACATATATTTATATGGTTTTCTGGATCCTATCCTTAGGTAAATATAGGTATCTGAGCATGGTTGGTTAACTTCTTTCCTCCAAACCTTTCTACAAAATAAGTCGAAGCTGTTGTCCATGTCTGTATTCTTGACTGATGGGTATCCCACCATCTAGCAGCTTGTCATGTAAAAGTTTCTACTAAACTTTGTAGTCGGTCATGTTCACCGATGTTCCTAGATACTTGCTCTACATGCATAACTGGTGATTCTCTTTCTTTATACCTTAGTATTTTTGTGGTATTTATATTTGTTGGTTGTAATGTAGGATATTCCCTAATTTTCTTTTCAAATATTTTTGGGATGCTGGACACCACAAAGCATTGTTTGACTGGTTTCTTCTGTACTTTTTGAATAGTCCAACATCCTCTTGCTTTTGTTTCATAGTTTTCAACCTCCCAATCATATAGTTCTGCATCTGAATTGTATCCTACTAAGTCTTGGTTTCCTATGTAAAGTTCACCATATGTATTAGGTTCTATGTAATCTTCATTATTCTGTATCTGATATAGTTGTCGAATGTCAACTTCTTCATCAATTGGTTCTGTCCAAGGTTCTCCTTGGGATGGATGAATAGGTACTATGAATTTTTGTCCATTCCCCTTTAATTTGATTCTTTCTTTGTCCAAGGATATCGAGGCTTTCATTTTTCTCCCCCAAGGTCGACCTACTAACGCTGGGAAGGAGCTGGATCCTTCTTTAGGGTTAATAATTTTGAAGTCGAATTTAGTCGATATACCTTTTATCGTTGTGTCGACATTTTTCCAGACTCCAATAGGTTCAATTAGGCCTTGGTCTGCCAGTTTCAGGTATATTCCTGATTCATATAACCGAGGTCTGCATCACTGTTCCCATGTGTCTCGAGTCATAATATTTACCTGTGATCCAAAATCGAGTACAACTTGTCGGACATGGAATCCTTCAATTTCTAAGTCAACAAGTGGGTCGGCATCACTTTTATCTTTTTGGTTTAAGCTGCAGATATTCTTTGTTTGTTTTTTGGTGTTTTTGTTGTGTTTTATTTTATACAGTAAGTTGATGAATTGAGATATTGTTTTATCCTTTTGTACCAACTATATTAGCTCTTTTACTGTGTCCTGTTGATTATCATCTTCTTCTTCCTATCGAGCAAATTCTCTCAATATATTTTTTGCATCTTTATATATTTGTTTTTCTTTAACTGTGTTAGGATAAACATTTTTTTCTTTTATCTTGCTTATTTGGGGGTTATCATTCCCAGTTTTCGTCCCTTGTCAGGTTACGATATGTAAATTCTTTGTATTGATAATATCATGTTTTTGCACACACAACAAGACATTAACATTCTTCTTTTTATTTATCTTTTCAAGCATAATAGGGAAATCCTCTAATGAGTGATCCCCTACACCACAATTAGTACATAATTTTAGGTCAGTCCTGTCCTTGTATGGACAGTTTGTATGTCGGTGTCCTTCCTTGTAACATGTGAAACATTGGATGGGCCGACGTGGTCGGTTGTCTCAATTCCCAGAGAATCGACCTCAACTTCCATAGCCTCCACGTCGGTTATCAAACCAGCATTCGTACTGAAGACCTTCATACCTTTGATTGTTTTGGTCATTTTGGTCATTGTTTTGTGCAACTGCGTTGGTCTGATATACTTCCTGATAATTTTTTCAATTCTTTAGATTCAGTTGGCAGTCTGAGGTGTTGTTATTTTTAGTTTCACAGATTGCGCACCATGATGCTTTTCTATTCTTTATGTTGAATGGGCAATATTTTGTGGTATGCTCTCCATGCTCCTGGAAGATGTCGCAGAAACATTTTGTTTCCACAAATTGAACATCTTGTCATCTAATATCCTATCGGCAATTGTCCTTTGAATGTTCAGTAATCGAGCACTTCGTGCACCAAATATCCTGACTCTTAAGGTTTAGCTCTTTTAGATATTTCTGCATGATCTCAAGCTGTTCCTCCAGTTTGTGATCCATGGAGTATGTTGGAATGTCTTCATGCATTTCTACTTGTAGAGATTTTGTGAGTGCATCTTCATAAGTTTTGAATGTCTCCAGACTGATGTGTCGATGAATCTTCTGTGAAAGACCTGCAAGAAACCATTGGATTAATAGTTGCTCATCAATGACATAATCCAACTGGCTGAGAAGGTATTTCCAGCGTTTGTCGTAGTCGCGGATAGTTTCTCCTATATTTTCTGATGTTGTCTTTAATTTCTTTGCTGCCAGATGTTTTGCATCTGGAGTTTTAAAGAACGATAGAAATTGCGCTTTGACTTCGGCTTTTGTTGCTCGTGGGGTTCTCTCAGAAAAGGTCATATACCAAGTTAATGTCCTCTTCCTTAAGGCACCGACGAATTGTGCCATCTGTCAGTCTTCATTAGTAACTTGGTTGGCCTCCCAAGTCGACTCACAAATGAACCAATGTCGTCTAGGGTCCTCATCGCCCTCATATAGAGGGATGTGCGTTGTCCCATGACCCATGTCGAAGTCACTATCATTGTCTTCCTTAGGAGGTGGTGGTGGTGGGGGTGGTGGTGGGGATAATGGGTTATTTTGTTTATTCTTTTGTGTAGAAATATTGTCAACAAAACTTTCATTTTTGTCGGTCATCTTGGTTTCCGTTTCTTCTCCAACAAGTAGTCGGTCGGGGTCGACTTCTCCCGTCGATGTCCAACTGCAATTATTTGTCTGCAGCTCCAAATTTTCTGTATCTTCCAAAGCTGTATTTTGTAGGGGGGTGCTCCTTCGTGTGTCGGGTAAAGTAAGTGGATACTCCATTTGGAGGGTAACGCTTGCAGCGTGACTCAATTTCCTTCTTCTGGTCGACGAATAATTAGATGACTATCATCGTTTCTCTCGTCGTCTAGGCAGCTCCAAATACCAAAATCACTAGCTCCTATTCTGAGGTCCTCTTCGAAAATTGTTTGTATCTTGGTACTCGGATCCATCGGAGATAGAGGTCTTACCTTCTGGGGGACTTCTAATTGGAGAGCTTCTTGCTGCTCTATCCACAAATCTTCTTCCATGAATTCCTTACTTCAGATTTGAAAAAGTAAGACACACACACGCGCGCGCATATATATATATATATATATATATAT